>VXBL01008717.1:569426-615719 GCA_013400195.1 Aramus guarauna
AAAAATCAGCAATTTATTCTCTCTTTTGCGGCATTAAATGGCTCCTTTTGGGCTTTGAATATATATATTTTTTTATTATTTTTTTTTTCTTAACACATTCACAGTGGTGGGTATGCATCTTAGTATGTCCTGCAAGAGAGAGAAAGACAGAGATAGATTTAATGGTTTAATTATATAAAGACTTGGACAGGTTTTAGAATTATGAGTTACATTCCCATTATATCAGATGCCTTATGTTTTTAGTGATAGTATGTTAATGCAGCGTGTTCATTGTCTTGGTGGCAGAAACTCCAGACAAACCAAGCACTGCAGTTTTTGGTCTAGTAGATGAATAGTGATATTTGGATATGCTATGTTTTCCTTCTGGTAATGCTGGGCATTGTGTTTTATCTGAGATACAGTAGGTGGATGTGTAATTAAATACTGTAGCATCATGCAGATAAGTGACCAGAAAATGTGTATTTGTGTCAGGGCAGGGTTTGTCCACTCACCTTTTAAGAGTGCAGCTAATGGAAGAACTGCAGAAAATACATGGGTGGAATAAAATACATGGTGCTATCCTGCCATTGCCTTCAACCTAAATCACAAGGTTGATGACAGCTATGGGACCTCTGTCTTGGAACGAGCTGGAGCAACTGCTGTACTTTGTGGGACTGTGCCAGACATGCACCTAATATCATGTACTGTCAAAGTTCAAGGGGTGCAAATGAAAGCACTGAGGTTCAGTTTCACTTCACTAACTTTAGGCAATTACATGAATCACCTGAAGTGGGAGCACAGTCATCTTGCATTCCTTGTACAGCTCCTGGAGACCGGTCCTGGGCAGGCTGGATCGCACCCTGGAGATCACACGTCTATCTCTCAGCAGCTGTACAGGCTCCCAGGGCAAGTAGGGTCTAGCTTGGCTCAACAAGTTTAAGTGGCTCAAGATATGTGGGAGAGATGCAAGGTTAAGAATGGGATTGCAGTGAATTTTAAGGCAATGTGGTGGGTTTGACCTTGACTGACCACCAGGTGCCCCCCAAGCTGCTCTATCACTGCCCCTGCTCCACAGGACAGGGGGAGAAAATACAATGAGAAGCTTATGGGTCAATATAAGGGCAGAGACATCACTCAGTAATTACTGTCACAGGTAAAACAGAGTTGATGTAGGGAAATTAATTTAATTTATTGAAAATTAAACAGAGTAGGATAATGAAAAATAAGAACAAACCCCAAAATACCTTCCCTCCATCCCTCCATTCTTCCCAGGCTCAATTTCACTCCCAACTCTTCTGTCTCCCTGCCCTCAGTGATGCAGGGGGATGGGGAATGGAGGCTGTGATCAGTTCATAATGCTTCATCTCTGCTGCACGTTCTTCCTCCTCACCTTCCCCTGCTCCAGAGCGGGATCCCTTCCATGAAATATAGTCCTTCATGAACTTCTCCTGTGTGGGTCCTTCCCACAGGCTGCAGTTCTTCATAAACTGCTCCAGCGTGGGTCCTTTTCATGGGTCTTTTCCTGTTCTGGCATAGGTCCCCCACAGGGTCACAGATACTGCCAGAAAACCTGCTCCTGTGTGGGCTCCTCTCCAGAAGGCTCAGTGCCTGCCAGGAACCTGCTCCAGCATGGGTTTTCCACAGGCTGCAGCTTCCTTCAGGGTACATCCACCTACTCTGGCTTGGGGTCCTCCATGGGCTGCAGGTGGATATCTGTGCCACCATTAACGTCCATGGGCTGCAGGGCGACAACCTGCCTCACCGTGGTCTTCTCCACGACTGCAGAGGAATCTTGGCTCCAGCAGCTGGAGCATCTCCTCCTGCTCCTTCTTCACTGACCTTGGTGTCTGCAGGGTTGTGGTTCACATATTTTCACTCGTCTCTGTCCCAGCTGCTGTTTCACAGGGTTTTTTACCCTTTCTTAAGGATGTTATCACAGAGGTGCTACCATGTTGCTGATCGGCTTAGCCTTGTCCAGTGGTGGGTGCATTCGAGAGCCAACTGGAACTGACTGTCCAAGATGTGAGCAGCTTCTGGTTCCATCTCACAGAAGACATCCATGCAGATCCCTCTGCTGCTAAATCCTTGCCATATAAACCAAATACAGGAAAATATTTCCAGAATTTGTATTATTATTGTGTGTTATTTGGATGCTGAATTTCCCTGGACACTTTGAAAACTCTGGTATAAAATGCCAAAACATCCCATGAGAGCTCCTCAACACCTGATTTTAAATTGCTTAGAAGGATCTAACTCTTTGGTGTACAAATAGTATTGGCTTTTGTAGCACAGCTGATAAAAGTTACTGATCGAAAGATGTCCAACACTTCCTTGAAGGCTGATCTTGTTGTAAAGCAGTTCCTGACTCCTCATCAGTTACAGCTTGGAAAACCAAATCAGATGTTCCAAAGAGCACGAGGCCTATACTGAGTGTCTGCTTGTGGGAAAACAAAAAAATATATCCTTCATACAAAAGCAATTCTTCTGCCCATGCTCAAATCACACTACGAAACCTGACAATATCTTGACAAACTGTGAGAATGACCTTAGTATGAGCAACTTCTCCCACCCCAGTTTTCATTTATTATAAAATGTCCCATCAGCTACTACTTCTAAACTATACAAAAAGATAAACTATACAAGCTAGATACATGACGTTGATTGTTTCCATTAATGCATGTATAGTTCAGCAAAGCGGTAAGGCAGCTAAAACTGAGATAGCATGAGAAATGTTTTTAAAGTCATTTATGCAGACAGCTCCACAGGGCTAAAAAGTTATTTTACTATATGGCCTGTAGTTTGTAGTGTTTGAAAATATTTTAGAATTTTTATTTTTTTTTTCCTGAAGAGGAAATGGTATGTTGCTCAGTCTAGTGAAGAGCCAGTAATATTTCTTAATATGAATAAGACCAGGCAGATTTTGCCAGGTATAAATGAGGTTTAATTAACCATACTTTTATTCATCTCCTGGTTCTTATTGTCTTCAAAATCTTCAGAGCATGACTCTGTAGTGATGGAAATTTAAGCAGAACCATTTTTGTTTTTTCACACTCACTGCGAGAGCTGAAACAACACATTATCACTCTGACACCTTCTAACTTCTCCCTGCTAGCATTAAAATAGCTGTTGCTAGATATGACAGAAATTGGTGTTGGGGACCTCAAGAAAAGTGTGACTTCTGGATACAGACTCTGAACATCTGCAATTCTCTGTTTCACACAACTGCAGAAATACATGTTCTTGCCTGATAAAAGACTTGGCAGAGAAAAGCAAGTAGATTTCTCTCCCATCTCATATATAATGAAACATTAATATAAAGTCTCAATGAAGCTTCTCAACTGAGGAAAATACAGAAAATTTTCATTATATTAAGTCAAAGCCTCCAATTCATTTTGCCTACAGTAGAAAGACATGCAACAGTAACTTACTGTAGGCAACATTTCATAAGTTAATATCTAGATCATTATTCTTGTGTATGTTTCCTGGAAAAAATGTTAGGTGTCTGGGGTTTTTCTATTAAATACATATTCAATTAGCTTATGAACTTCCTATTGTTATTGCTTGTATTCTGCCTATTGGACTCTTCTGACAAGATACGTGCTGAAATCAAACTACCGAGCTTAGTAGACTCATTCTTCACTTACACCAGTACTGTGGAAATTTGAATTAGTGTCTCTCTGGCTACTTCTGTGCTAGTTGTTAGGTATGAGATCATCCAAAACTCTATCTATTTATAGTAAGCCATTTTATTGTATACTAATCTATAGTAAACCCTCAGCTTACTGTCCAAAGTTGTCCATTTGGGTGTCGGTATTTGTGATCTTTCACAAACCATTCACCTCCCAGCCTGTTCCTTTTCATTGTTCATAGTGTTTGCTGTTAAATCAACCACATAGACCTTAAACAAGGAACCCTGCCAGCATCAACAGTCCCCTACTCCAATTTTCTGTTTTCTGGCCACTTACACCTCACTTCTACCTCATATCTATAGGTAGGGGAAGTAGTCCTCAAGCTGTTGTTAGCCTGACTTTTGAAATGTCCTTGCTTGGCCATGCTGATGGGTTTGTACATGGTCAGAAAAGTATCATCTGTGTCTTTCAGCACAAGAATATATAAAGATGTGAGATCAGAAAGAAAATCTGAGCTCCTAACCACTTCCTACACAAGTCCAGTTTTGCCAGGCATACAGCATGCACAGGACTGAAGCACAGTGGTTCTTTTCCCTATATGAAGTCTAAGTCTTAAATACCGTGCACAAACTCAGTCATTGAAACAAAGATAGCACATCAGGCAGAACGTCATCAGGTATATAATCAATAGAGCTCTTCTAAGTTTGCCCCTCATCAAGTTGCTGGTACTTGGATGATACATGGTGGTTATGGATAGCTGCGAAAGTAGGGAAGATGCCAGATGGAAAGACTGTCATGGAGTTGAGGACTTCCCTCCACACCTCAAGGCTCACAGGGGCAGAAGAAACAAACACAAGCAAAGCACACTTTTTGGCAGCTTTGCTACATACTTCATTTCAATCAAGTCTTACCATCTTTGCCATTTTCCTCATCCATTACTGATATCCTGTACAACTTTATCCCTTCTCTGCACACATCCCATACATTTCCCAGGTCAGAACATATTTCTTCCATTCTTCTCCTCTCTCCTTAGACCATCTGAAAATGAAATTTTGCACATGCTTTTGGACTGAGACTGTCCAAGGCAACAACTGCAGTTAAAATCATGCTCAAAGGAAATCCTTCACACTTCTTATTTCTCTTCAAAGTAACTTTTAACTCCATTCTTCCTGTTTGGTAAACAGCTGCATGTTAAGTATATCAAGAAAATTTGAATGAATATATATCCATCCCAGGAAATTTAAAACACTGTCATATCCATTTTTAGGATTGAGACATTAATATGCAGACTATATATAAAAAATTACCCAAAGTCTGGCCATCAAGTCAGTATCAGTCAGTATTATGTCAAGGACATAACTTCCAGAGTTTGTCTTGGTTTCTTTCTCAGTTAATATAGAGGCCAACATCTCTCAAGAATTATATTAAATCTTTTTTGTTTTCTGTAGGCTTTTTACTCTGAGGAAGACTCTCCACTTTTCTGACACAAAATCCTAAAATTTGCATCCAAGCATTTCTGCAGTTGTAAATCTATGAGATTTACTTCACTACTCATAAAAAGAATGTACGTGAATGGTTGTGAAGAGCTAGAAGTAATGATGATGAAAACTCTAGGACTATAGAAGTTTGTGTTCCCCTGTATTCTGCCTCTGATCCCCAGAAGAAATGGACTGAGACTCTCAGCACATCTGAGGACATTCAAACTTTCAACTTCAAATCCCCTGGTGGGGAAAGTATATGCCCCAAGGCATTAATTCCTCTGCACCTTACTTCAGGAGCCTGAATTAAAAGTATTCATATTTTTAATCCCTCAATATATAGGAGGGATGAATCTGTTCCTCAATGCTTCATTCTTTGATCTGAGGGTTTCCCAGACATCTGAGGCATGACTTAGTTACCTCAATATTGGCATTTACTACCATCTGAGACATCCTGCAAGTAAGTTGGCCACCAAGTGGGACTGCAAGATGTGACAAGGGGTCTACTACTCTTACGTACTTGCCACACAGTTCTACATTAGTCTTAAAGACATATAAAACCAAATTCTTTACCACTAGAAACTGGTATAGCTCAGTGGAGACAGACCTTATTTATGTGGCTGTTTGTTCCATATTGTACTACAGGCATCACAAGAGGCACAATCCTGCTTTCATGTGCACTGGTTTTATACTGGAATAAAGATATTGCCTGTCATGGAGTAATTCCTAAAACATTTCAGTGCCACCAAGGGGAGAATCAGGTGCTTGTAATAATGTTTGCAATAAGAAATAATTAATTCTTCATTGAAGAGGTCAGAAGAAGGTCAAAAGGGATTCCCTGCTGAAAAGGAAAACATTTATGCCCCTATTTAGAAAGCCTGTTTAAGATTGTTGGAAGATGATTAATATTTTTTTTCTCTGAAAGTTTTCAACACTTATTATGGAAAGGAACTTTCGTTTTATATTGGATCATCTCAGATGGAAAACAACCCAACTGTTATTAATTAGTAACATGTATTTCTTAAGCATGTTGAATATGTGAATCCTGTTAAACTAGAACTGCTTCTTTTGTTTCTTGTAACTGTGATGCATATAATTGACATTCTCTCAATGAAAAAATATTTTGCAAGAAAAAAATGTTTTCTTTGTGTCTTTGAGTTTTTACTGTTTTTTTTTCTGCCAAGACATTCTCTGCGTACCTTTCACACTTATCATGTGTAAGTCCCCTGTGATGCTGGAAAACACTGTTCTTACTGTTTCACAGACATATGGAAACTTTGCTACTGGAAGATGTTTGAGAAACTCTTTCTCAGTCTATGCAAGAAACCTGTGGGAAGAGCAGAAGATGAAGAGAGCTGCTCTGAGGTCCATGTTAGCACCCTAAGTATGAGAATCTTTCACAAGTTGACTGCTCCTTTCTTTCATTTTTTTTTAAGGTGAATATGGGCCTTGGTAATAAATGTACACTCTCTATGTTATATTTAAGCATTCTTTCCTTTCTTTTTTTTCCATCTTAAAGGAACTATTGCCAGAAAATTAGTAGGCTTTTTCCTTCTACTTCTTTGAGTTCCACAGAACAGCTGATCACAGAATCACAGAATCACAGAATCACAGACTGGTAGGGTTTGGAAGGGACCTCTGGAGATCATCTAGTCCAACCCCCCTGCTAAAGCAGGATCACCTAGAGCATGATGCACAGGATCTTGTCCAGACGGGTTTTGAATATCTCCAGAGAAGGAGACTCCACAACTTCTCTGGGAAGCCTGTTCCAGTGCTCGGTCACCCTCAAAGTGAAGAAGTTTTTCCTCTTATGCAGGCCAGCATAAAAGAAAAGATGCTGAAGATAAAAAGTGTGAGATGAAGTTATACCTGAATAATAGAGGTGAAGCATAGCTTGCAAAATTTGACAAGAAAACTGTATATACCTCTAATTCTATCACTTTGCTGCCTTGTCAGACAGCTGAGAAAGCTATGGTATTTCTGCAAAAGCTTCTAGCGGAATGAAAAAGCAAAAATATCCTTTTTTACTAGCAGAACATGAAGTACTCAACTCACAAGACTGAGAAATGTCGATCCAGCGTTGCAGCGCAATAGAAATTACAACAGTAGCATATGGTGTGAGGTGACATAGCAAAGGGGATCACATCACCCATGTCCACAATCTCTCTGATGTACATTTCATGAAAATGAGATGATTTAGCACCAGTGTTGTGGTCTGCAGTTTGTTTTTTAACTATATAGCCAGAAATGCCTGAGACAAAGTTATAACAGAAAAAGAAGTTAAATAAGAAAAACAAAGAGTGAAACCCCCTTTGGTTCTGATATTAAACAGGAAGTACGGAAGAGCTGTATTTTAAATCTGATGTACCACTGGAATCAGCATTTTAATGAAGTGAGATTAGTTCTACAGGATGGGTTGAATTCTTTCCTTCCAAGCATTAGCCATTTAAAATGAGGTCCCTACATCCCATTCAACCCTATATAAAATTAGCTGCCCAGGTAAAGATAGGGTTTTTTAGCTCTTTCTTTAATCAATAGAAAGAGATAGCCACACCAGAAACTAATTAGTGCCAACTGTCTCATCGTAGGAAAGATTGCCTTTTAGGGGGGAATGTGTCAGTCAAAAATCAGGGGGTCTAAGAGAAGGTCTTGTTTGAAGTAGTCAAAGATATCTGACTACTATAACAAACTACAGAACACCAACACCTAAACAAACTCACGTGGTGCCGTGCTTAGGTGGAATAAATCCAAAAGCCAGGAGAGAGGGGATGGTGAGGGTCTCTGAAGACTGACCTCATGGACACTGTAGGCACAGCAAGTGTCATTCAGGCTGTCAGAACACGATCCAGTTTCTTACTCTTCTTCTCAGTTATTTTACTCTCCTAGTATGAGCAGTTCAGCTAGCCATTTTTCACTTTGAATACTAAAATGTGCAATTTGTAAAAGAATAATACAGTCCATGACATTTGACTCATTTGACCAGTTTCATAGGTGCTTTTACTCACCTTTGCATGATTAAAACAAGGAGAGAGCAGAGATCATGCATTGACTTGGAACGATCTTTATCTCCTTTGAGGCAACACAATTTCTGCTGCGTGATCAGGACTTTCTGGGAAAATTACCTCAAGCCCACATGTAAACAATATACTGGGAGCTTCAAAAACAAAGTAAAGGAGAAGCTGAAAATAAGTTTTCTTCAATGGTGAGAATTTGAACAGCAAAGAATGGTTATGCACCTGATGTACTGAAAGCACCCCCCACTATGCAGAGCAGGACAGTCACATTGCTTACTGTGATCAAGTATTTTTCTGTTTCCATTAGTCCTCCACAGAGATTATAAGGTCTGTGGGACAGAGAATTGCCTTTCCATTTGAATTTTCATCATCCCTAGTATACCACAATTTCATATGCCACCACTTGAGTATAACTGAAATGATATATGCAAAATAAATGTGAGATTTGCCATGCTGACATACTGCAAAATGGCTATAAATATTGTCAACCCTGAGAGCTCTTGAGAAGCTCAGCTAATTGCTGTTATGGAAACTCTTTTGGAAGACTTTTGGGCAGAAGCTGGGGAAAAGGAGAGATGGGAAATACCTTGAGATAACCCTTCTTTCCAGGCATTAGGGATCACAGTAGAAGCTCAAGGCACTATAATGAGGAGTTTAAGTCAGCACTCTTTGACACTACATTTAGCAAACTCAATACGTATCATCAGATTTTGATGTTTCCAGGGATATTATGTTCATATAAGTGAAGATAAATATAGTCCTTTAATAAAAAATAAAGCAAAATCAACTATATTATCTAAGGAGTAACTTAGTCAGCTTACTTATACATAATTAATAATTCTAATAAGGAATAAAGATATTCATATTTAGCTGAGTGATGACACTATTAGGATTCACTTCAAAGAAATAGCTGATTTTTTTTTTCTTCAGTGGATGACTCTCCACAGACAGAGTGAGATTTGCATGTTACTCTATGGCCATACGCATGATACTGCCCTCCTTCAGAAACTATTTTCATACAATGACAAATCCCAGAGCATGAAAAACAATAAACGAAAAATCATTTAGCATGGGCCAACATCTCTAGAAAAAGAGATAATCACAGCTAATACTGATCACATCAGTAAGTTCCTTGGCTCTGTGGGCTGAAGGTCTAATGAGAAGTGATTGCTCCCATATAATTTGCTTTACAGCCTGCAGCATTGAAATCCCAAACAGTAAATAAGGGCAATGCTCAAAACACACTATGTAGGTGTGAGAAGGACAGTGGCTATCTGATAGTCATGACTGGGATCCTAAATCGTGGGAAAATGTAGGTAGGCTGTGTGAGATAAAAGGTCAAGAAAAACAGAATGCTTGAACTGAAGAATAAGATTCCTTCTGTCCACACACTTAAGCTCTGAGTGACTATGAGAAAGAAGAATCTCTGACAACACAGAAGTTTGCTTTAAATGTTCCACTGCAAATATCGCTTCTAATATTTATCAGATGCTCAGAAGTTCCTTATTATTATCATTGCTACTGTGAGTGGAGAATTCCTCCTCTAACATGTAGCAGAAAAAGCATCTAGAGGCATGGAAATAAAGATAAAAATAAAAAAATAAAAAAAAAAAAGAGGGAAAAAAGAAAATATTTCAAACATTTTTTCTTTAATTTTCTCCTAAGTTCTATAGAAAACATCTAGTGCGTGATATTTCATAAGCCTCCAGGTGCATGAGTGCATAAATTTTACCATTGTAACAGTGTACTACTTATCTAGTTACATGCCTAATTCTTCATGTACTGCAATGAAAAGTCTGGTTTCTGCGGTACCAGTGTCCCAAGGGGAAATCCAATTGCAAATGTAACTGTGCTCCTTCAGTATTCTTACCAGAAATTGGAATTACTTTGGAATCCCTGATCTTGCATAGACCTTTCTGTGTCAGGCTCTGTGCATGTAGGAGCATGTACTGAAGCATTTCTAGGATTTAAGTTCTGCTGAGAGAAGGGTTTTTTACTATATATTGTTTTAAAATGCTTTCAGATAAGCCACCATTTCAAAGACTCAGAAACAACCAAATAAATTGTTTTCATTTGCCTTGTAAATCCTATATGATGTGTGAAAAGAAAAGTGGCAAAAATCATTAAATAAAGTCCTTGTTATAATAAACTCTTTCATTTTCAGAAATCAAGCGGTTAAAGAGAACATTTTTGGTAAGATAGTCCATCTCAACTGATTGAACAGCTTTTGAAAATATTTTTTGTAGAATCCAATTAAATGTACATGTGTACCTATTTATTTAATCATTACAAAATCCCATCAGATGTTTTTCCACATGGTTGGATATACAGTATTTTAAAAAAGTAATATTCATTTGATTCTATGAATCTATCAAAAAATACCCAGCCACTGACAGGGTTCTGATGACTTTGTACATTTCTTTAACTTTTATTGGGGGTAAGAGAAGATTAATATCATAGACACCGAGTTTTTCTGTTTGAAACTAATACAGTACATCTGGATTGGCAAATGCTAAATAATCAGTCTTAAGAATCTGACATACTGAAAAGTCTGGTCAGACTGCTCAGTTAATGGATAAAGGTATCATATGTGCCCTCTATCTGAAGCATTTACACATGACATGAGATCCCCTAACACGAAACAAAATCCCTGACCCTCATTTCTGACAGTAACAGTAGCTGCAAGTACTTAATATGTTGTGGAGCTGGAGTTGTGAAATCTCTCTTTCCCTATAAATATTCAGAGAGTGCTGTAAAGAGTTTAACTTCATGTCCCTCAAGTCTCAAATCGCAGTTTGAGATGTGTTCTCGAATTTTCAGGGAATCTTCACATTATGAAGCATTTCATAAGTTCTCAGGATCTTGAATATTACACTGCGAAAATGTTCTTTGAGAAAATCCTGCCACAGATTAAACCAGAGATCCCATCCTCCGTTGATATAGATCAGATTAGTTGATTTTCCCCACTTGAGGATTTGACCAAGGAACTGTATATTATTTGCATTTAATTTGTCGGAACACACCAAAGATGATATATTTTAGATGATTAAAATTTTGTATTAACTCTGCAAGCATATCCAATAATCTTTGCTGGATATAATTTTATGAGCTGAACTGAAATATCCCCATCCATGCAATTAATCAGATGAAAGAAAGATTGCAGTACCTGGTTGTAGAGAACTGTAGAGAACCAATGGGCCTGTTCTCCCTAATCTTTCCCCTCACTGCCCAGTTTGAAAAGTGATAAATCGGAATGACCCTGAAAAAATAATGGATTTATGTTGGAATAAATGGGAGCATAAATAGAACTGCTTGGGTTATGTATAATATGTTCCATGCATGCATAAGTACATGCAGAAATCTATTATTTTCCTAAATTAAACATTTAGTAGATGGTCTTTAGTTTTGGGTGCTCAAATCAATATACACTAAAATGTTTTTGCAAATTTTGTGCACTTACACTCTTGCTTATGTTTAAATTGCATATATATATATGTGATTTTTTTTTTTTGTAAATTGTCTAGATTGGACTGTCAATATTCTGGGGATCTAAGCCACCAGCCATCCAGTAATACAGTATCTAATCTAGTATTATGGTATAAATCTTGGAATATACAATACATTTTAGAGCTAAATAGATAGAGCATTTACTGTAAAAGTGTTTTGCTTGGCAAGAAAATTACACATATGCGTATTTCTTATGCCACTGGCAACCGTAAATTGAACATCTAATTTTTATATATTCATTTCAATTTGATGCAAATGAACTTCAATGGGGACTCAGAAATGACATGAACGTCAACCACATTGGGAAAGCTCTTCAAACAAGGCTTGCCCACCAAAGCTAGATGCAGCTTAATATGCATCTGCATAGGTATCCCTCCGTTTGAAAATACATGCATTTACATGGGGATTTCAACTTTTCTTCAGATCCCTTTTCAAACAACCAATATGAAACGAAAAGAACTTTAAAAAGCTGGCTTTTCAAGTAGAATAAAACTTGGTTTGTCATGCTTCTTCTAATATGTTTTTCCTCCATCTGACCTTTACTCTGAATTTCTACGATGGAACTTTTAGGGTTGTAGGACCGGGAGGTAAATGTTTGTCAGCTTCATAAGCTTTTTTGGAGAGTACTCAGCTTCAGATCCAGCTTTATGAGAAGGAAAAAAAAAAAAAAGGAAAAAAAGTAAAGAAATAAATATTTTTCATGCCGCTTCAATTAGGCCCCCGGGTGAAGATCATACAGCTTTGAAACTGTTCCGTTTTGACAAAGTTCCAAAGTGCTATACACATGAGGGAAAACTAGAGTTTGCTGTAATGTAAACTGTTTAACATGCACACTGAGGTCAAATCTAAATTTTCCCAAGCATTTGGGTTTGTTTAAACATTAGAACATGGTTTGGTGTCAGTGAATAGGAAAACTTTAATGTTGTGGGTGGGAATCTACCCATCTTTCTTTGTTAAAGTTCCAAAGGCTACTGCAATAAAAATATTCATTTACCAAGGGGGCTATTGTGATAAGCGTCCAAAGACATTATGCATTGGTGTGAAAGAAGCAAGCAGGAATAGACATCAGCATTGTGGGTGAAAAGAAACAAGTCTTCCTTTCTTTTTTTTTTTTTCTTTTTTTCTTTTTTTTTTCTTTGTAGGAGTTCCAAAGTCCAGTTTTAAATGAGTTTTTTTCAGGGTGGTCTGGTTATCTGCATTCCCATATTTTTCTGGTTGAATATAATAAAGCTTGAATGGCTGTGAGACTTGCTAAGTTCAACAATAGCTGTATATTTTATTTCTGTTTTCCAATCATGCCCTTAAAATCAATGTAGACTGTATTTACCTGTAGAGCCTGAATCGCACACAGGAGACTGCCTGATGTAAATCAATACAGCTTTCTTAGGACAGCATCACAGCTGATGTAAATCAGGAGTGGTTCTGAGGATATGGTTTCTGAACTTAAATCTACAATTTTTTTTCCACTTAATACAGAACATCAGACATTTAGCACTAAGCTAATATTGCTAATTAATCGTTAACTTTTTGCAGTGCCAAACAATAGAGAAGTATCACTAGTAAACCACCCTACTGATTTGGTTGAAATGTCCTAACCAATATATTATACATTTGATACTTCTAGATGATACTTTAGAAGATAAACCTTGGGTTTATTTCTTTTTTACTCTTTTCTGCTTTTTAACCAGGAGTTAAAATCAGTTGTGGTTTTAGTTTATGATACCAAGCTGGAGTAGGCAAATTTAATCTTTTTGTGCATAAATTTATAAAATTCACGTGTCTACCGCTTGCTGATTAGAGAAAGGAAATATTCTGACCCAAGGAGGAAATCTCCATATCATGTTGAATGGCAATCTGTGTGTTAAAATACGTACAAAAGAAGGCAGTAATCCATCATCTTCTGTTAATCTGGTATCTGTTCTTGTACCAAAAGAGGTACATTCACAACTCAGCTTGAGGTGCCTAATTAAGCCGTCTACATTAGATAGCTAGAAGTATGTTAATTCACTTGGCTGAATTTTGCTGTCTACCTTTCCTTATGGTTCTCCATATAGTCAGTGTAGAAAACTAAAGATTCCCCAAAGACAGCTCAGAGTATTTAGGAAAACTTAAAGAAATAATGCATTTCACATCAGAGAGAAAATAATGGAGAGCTTTGGGAACATTAGTAACAGACAGTTACAGTTTTGTAAGAATTCTGCTTCTTTACTTCAGTGCCCAGTGCACGCACGTAGAGAGCTCATGGGCTGTGTGTTTTCAGATGACCTCTGCTGAAGTAACCAAAAAACCAACCAAACCCCCCAGAAAAACCCACCCCAGCAGTAGAAAATAATGAAATCCCAAGTGATGCTTGCTTTTGAAACCTGAAGCAGCATTCTGAGATGGCACTTCGGAAGGCAAGAGTAGTTTTAGTGTGCTCTCATAAGCCTTTGCATGAATTATGGCCTATTGTTGGCAGGTTTGGGAAATGTAAAATGTTGGAATGAAGGAAAAATTAGTTGTCTTTTTTTTTTTTCAATCCAGATGTCAGGTTGTTGGCACCAGTGTAGTGGACTTTGTAGTCTTGGCCCCACAGATCGCTGGTCATGTTGGATAGCTGGAGATGTATTCCTCCACTCAGTTCAGTTCAGTTCACCTTACTATGCTCTTATAGCTCTCTCCGTAAGGAGGGCCGCAAGGTTCCAGTTCAACGCATGATAGGGAAATAGTAATCTAAATAAAATTTGAATACAGAAAAACCTGTAATATCCTTTATCCTATTAAATTTCTTAGTGGAACAATAGGGCCAGATACAGAACCTTATTTCCATGACTAGTCTGAACATGACCAGTGTGCTTCCCACATTGGTCTGAATTCCGTCCAAATAATAGCAACTGAAATCCATTGCCATCCAAAAAGCTGTTCAGAGGTCTCTAGAAGAAAAGCTTCTCTTAAGTCCTTTGAATATATCCCTCTACATCTCTAAACGTGATCACAAGTAGCATAAGATGGTATGTCTTACACAATTTATTGAAGATGGAATATTTGGCCTTCCAGGTAAATGTTGGTTTTCCAAATTTGTTTGCACCGATGAAGTCCCATTTATGAAACCTCTTTTATATGACTGCCTCTGAAACTTTCTTGAGATGCAGTTTGTAGGCTAAAGGCTCATATTAGAAATGGTAGTTGCACGTCTGAATACAGGCATTTAATTGAAGGAGAGAGTAAATTCTCTGCTTATGACTGCAGTCAGGTTGTTTGCAGTCCAAAGGAAAACAGCTGGGGCAGGTTCTGTTACATGAAAACAGAGCTCTGGTGCACCTTCTAAACCCCTCCAACACCGAATTGGCCTTGCAGACCTGTCATTATAAATCAGTTTTTCCCAGAAATGTAATGGTTACATAGGAATGTGTGGACCTTTCTGGAAGTAACATGTTGATGCTCTTTCGCTCTCATGCAAGGACATGATCTACATAAGAAACTGGGCATCTGTTTCTTCAAAGCAAAAGGAAATAATTTAAGCCTTTATCAGGAAATAGAAATATAAAGATGATCATCTCTGGAGAGCTTCATGGACTTTCTTTGTTCTGTATCTATTATCTGCTGTGTGATTCATAGCATAGATGCAGATCTTGGTCCCCGTGGAAAAAGAGAGCTCTTAGATACTATCCCCTGATACTACCAGAATTCAAAAGCCAGCTGAGGATGAGAATGGTAGCAAAACTGGAACTCTGAGGTTTAGCTTTGGATACAGAGCATGGCTTTGACCAAGTTACCAAAATGTGTTCTGTGCCTCTGCTCACTTACATATAAAATAGGCGTAATGCAACACCATCTCACATAAGTGACAAACTGCATATATTTGATAATCGATTTTTACCAGTAGAAGACAAAAAAGGATATTTTGGCATTTTTACATATATGGGTCATCAATGAAACATTGCAAAATGCAAACCTCAACTGCCAGCTTCTGCCCTGCACTTTGAAATCTGTAGATGTAAGAAGTAGAAATCAGACTGCAAGGCAATGGCCGTGTCTTCACATGGGAATATATCCAAGAGGTGGGGGAGATTTCAAAAGACAGCAGGTGTTCAGAGTTAAGAAATCCTGTAAAGTGATGTTTGTTATCAGTAGGATGATGTAATGAATTCATGAGCTGCAGAACACATGCAGATTTTGCTATAGAAACACCAGCTTCCAAAACCTGGGATAAAGAAGCTGTGTCTTAGTTAATTCTTGAAATAGGGCTCTTATTCTCCCTGTGGGGTAAATACTAGATGGCCGATTTGTCACAATACAGTACATATATTGCAGAAAGGGGAGATCACAGCTTTCTGCCCCTCCAGATTGCCATCCATTGTGCTCAGATGGTGCTAAGGCAAGAAATCACTTCTGACACAGTAAGTGGGGGTATACTGTACTGACTCATGCAGGTAATTGTAGACCGATAGAAGAACACTTTGCAGAGCCCTGTTCAAGGCTGACTTAAGGCTTACCTCTAGGCATGTATCCAGAACACTGAGTCCCAAACTAATGTGTGATTGCATAAGCATATCACCTTTTGTTCAAAAAAATAAATATATCTCTTGTTCTGCAGGTTGGGTAAAGAAAGAAAGCTTGACCGCATGAGTTATACAGAGCCAGCACATGGAAGCTGCCTGGATTTGCAGGGAAGTCAAAGGCTTGGAGAAGAAAGAATTGCCTCAGGCATGATGAGTACAGCCCAGTCTTTTTAAGATAGCTAACTTAGAACCTGTAGTAGTGTGGAATTACAGAGGACATGGTACTTCGTCTACACTTAAAGGTCTCAATTTGCTACAGAATTAAATGTCTGTATAAAGAAACTTGTGTTTGAAGAATCAGAAAACTAGTAATGAGGAAAAAATTGGCATCTCCAAGGGTTAAAAGGGATGATGTCTTTTAAGAGACAAACATTCTCTAAACAGCAAAACTCTCAATTCACATGAAGGGAAGTTCTTTTCCATTAAATCCGCAAGCATTATAAGCTGTTCTGCAAATATCTTTTCATTAAAATCATATTTAATAAGCCAAAATGACTTAGAAGGTGAAATCTTTAGCTTATTATTCTTTGAGCAGAGCCCAGCTACATGACATGAGTTGTAAACTCCCCCACATGGTGTTGTAACACTGTTTTAAACTGAAATGGTGATTTTCACCAGACTGCATAGTCTACGGGATTTTCCATGTCTTCGAAAAATGTTAATCAATGCCATAAGTCTATCAGCAAGAAATACTAGAATTTCTGGATGAAGGAGAGAATCTCTTATCTGGGAAGCTCCCATTGACCTCAGGAATATCTACAAAGTTTAAATCTTGCTTTCACTAAGCCCAATGATGAAATGTGGGTCTTGGAGATTGAGAAAAGCCCAGTATCTAGTCACTGCATACAAAGAGATAACTGCTCTTATTGTCTACGTTATATCCTTGATTCTGTCATACATTTCAGTAGCTTCTTAGATTACTTTTTCCTGCAGGGAAAAAAAAAAAAGTTTATAAAAGAATTAAATAATTAAAATATAGCAAAACATCTCATATTCACACAAACCCCATTATATATTATTAAGTGCTGGGTTTGCATCTTACTGATATGATTTTCTTTTATACAATTGATACAGATGATAACATTTTGACATATATATTATCTTTACTGTTTAGGATCTTTGGTCCATTTTCATTCTGTCCAATATACTGAAATGATAGCGAAGAAAGAGCATCTTTTCCACAATTTCTCTTTGCAGTTTATAGGCAAAGAGAAGTACCTCTGGGATATCACAGACCCAACTAAGATTTAGCTTCATTGACTGTACAGGAGGCCTACAGCAGCTTCATTCAGCTTGATGGGCTGAATTAATAAATAAACAAGTCTGATCCTGTTTAACAGAAGTCACCATGTCTTCAGCTCTCTCTTCTGCTTTAAATATGTGTCATCTGTAAAGCCTCTTGATTAATACATAGGTTTTCATTTTCAACCTCCAGATGTGTCACAAATAGAAGTTGTGAAGACACTTCTCATTTTCTGCTGTTGACATTGCGAGCAGATGCTTTTCTTTTGGTCAGATTAGCACAACATATTCAAATAAGGAACTGCAGAAGATTTGCATGTTACAACTAAAATTGAACCCTGTTATTCTTATCACACTCATCTTCCTCCTAGATACCCTCTTGTGATACCATGACCTCCTACACTGATGAATACTGCAAGAGCAGAGAGGTAGATGTTAAGGGTGTACGCCTGGCTTTTCTGAGATCAATGGCTGTTTTGCCAACAACTTCAGTAGATCCACAGAGTCATTTCATGGAATAATTTGGCATCAGTCCTGCATATGGTTACAAATGAATATATCATGCCTCCTACTCAGAGTCCAATTAAGGTCGGTTCTATGTATAACTGCAATCCCTTCCACTGAATATTGTCAAAGGCCTTTAAGCATAGATAGTTGTTACTCTGGTTGGCAAGGACATCAGGAGGACAGATCTAAGGGGAAATGACGCAGTTACTCCTAGAAATTCATGGCACTATTTGAGTATAGGGAAACAATTATTGAACCATCATCTTATCTTTTATCCATGGCAACATGAATGAAGCCAAAAGAAATCTTTTTTTCCATGTACACAAGTAACAGCTCCACTATAAAAAACACTGAGAGGAGAACTGAAGCCATTAAAATTGCTGGCTTTTTCTTTTGCTTTTTTTGACCCAAAAATCAAAACCATAAGATTCCATCTTGCTTCCATCGTTAAAAATGAAGGAAAATGTTTTCTTTATTTTAGTTAAAGCTCTGTTTAACTAGGAACCATAGAATTTCATCCAGTACTTATACTGTGGAAAGCCAATGCATGGTTACTGTCTTATGTTGGTAATATTCATTAGAGAGCAAAGAAGTCTCACTTTGTATAAATATGGTGACAATGCCATGTGTAAAACCGTGCATGGAATTTACCAAATGGAAATTAATTTCTGTTATTTTTCACAAGGTGGAGAACAAACATCCTAAAATGTGAGCAAAGTTGATCTCACAGGGTATGTTTTCCACTGTCTGTAGTGTCAATTCCCTCTGATCTTCTTTTTCTCTGGTTACCAGGTTCAATAGCAACAGGGACAGCAGATGCCACCCTGTCAACAGCAGCTCTGAGAAGAATAATGTACATCACTAAAGCTACACATAGCAAAATATGGAGCCATATATACAGTAATGTCCCAACAAACATAAGGAAGGCAGAATTTAAAAATTCCAATTCACCATTCCATGGAGAATATAAACCAATAGTTCCCATTTCCCTTCCAATGCAGCTTTTCTGATTGGGAAGAAATAAGGTATAGAGTTTGTCATAATTGTAGTGTGAGAGATAATGTCTCCATGTAAAGGAAACATGGGAAAATAATTTGTTTCAATTACATAAATCTGCACCTCTAAATTTCAAAATTATTCATTGTATTAATTTTCAAAAACATGTCCAATTATGTTATATGACTATCAGATTTTTATATTCTGAAAAAAACCTCATAAACTGTGGTTATGTGCTATTGTTGAGACACTAGAGAGAGAGATAAACAGAGAGATTGGTCTAGGAATCATACTTGAACTAATAACAGAACCTTCCTATCTGAAATCTTTATCCTTACTTTTTTTTTTTCCCTCCAGTGGAGGCTACAGGATTATCATCATTTCGGTTAAAAAAAAACCCAAAACTTTTTGTTTATGCTGTTTTCTGCTATTTTACCTAGGAAAACTTGGGAGCATTGAAAACTGCTTCAGGAAACTCATGCCATCTGACCTTATTTCATGTGTTCCCTCATATGAGCTGGAACAAAGGAATGGGCTGGGTGGAATTAAAGAGTGGAGTGTGTGTGTGCATGTGTGTGGTGCATGTGTGCCTGTGTGCCTGTGTGTATAAAGAAGTGGTGATCAGACGTTACTGATAAGGGAAGCCAGTGGTGCTTCTGGGTGATGTGTGTATTCAACTCCAGGCTGACTCCTCTTATGCTAATACAGCCAATTTCCTCTTTTATTTCATTTCTGGAGCCTGAATCTGTGATCTCTGATAAGGTTCCCAAGGATACCGCCTTCACTCACAAATGGGCAAGCAAAGGGGGGGTAGGTGACGGAGACGTGTAACTCGCAGAGAGCACTAGTGGATGAATAATTTAAAACTCCACCCGGAGATTTGAGGCAAAACGGAGAGATAAGAGACACCACAGGGTCTTCTCTGTTTATTCAGAGCTTCATCTTCCAATGACAGGTGACCTCCGAGGTCAAGGGCATTATGGGAAAGGGAGCCAACAGTGGGGAAAGGTACGACATCCCAGAAGGAAGCAATGATTCGCTTGGTGTCAAATGAAAAATTGATCCTTTTTCCCCCCTCTTTGCAATTTTTCTCTCTCCTAGTTTTCACAGAGAAACTTTGGGCCCAAGGCTGACATGAGCCTGGACTGCAAGAGCAGATCACGAACAAAATGGCTGGTAGCAGTGGGATTGCACCAGTGTGAAACTGGTGCGAGATAAGAATCAGGACCTTTGCCTGAGCAGCGTGCTGTCTGTGTCTGTACACAGGGAGTCTGCTTTGCTAGCAGTTTTATCAAATCAGATATGTATAAAGGCAGTACCTCAGAAACATCACAGGCTTGATCCACCTCATGTAAATTGCTGTTTTTCACTGGAGCGACCTTAATTTACATCCACTCAGAATCTGCCCTCATGTTTTTAAACAAAACACTCCCTCCTAACAGTTTTATACCTTAATTTCATTTATTTTATGTTGGCCTGGAAGTATTTACTGTCATGGGTTTATCTGGTGTTTATAAAGAAGCCGAAAGAGATGAAAATTCTGAAGAAACACCCGGTATTCCTTGTGTCTTATGCAAATAACAAGGCACGTTCACAAGCTCTGGCTCTCGTCGTTGCCTCTTTCATTCGTGAAATCCTGAACTCGATGCCTCCTTCGCAATTAGAAAAATCTGAAGCTGTTCACTCTGGTCATATTTATATTGTAGGCTTTGGGATCTTACAAATTCTGACAGTAAGAAGTATCCCTAGAAGAGCTCTGCTCCACATTATCAAAACCTTCTGCTCGGTCATTCCTATTTGTTTCAATATAACGCAGCCATGACCTCTACAGCAAAAAAAGGCAAAGTCAAACGTTTCTCAGTGCTGGTTTACATTTCCCTGCCTCTTAAACTGCTGTTTCTGCTTTCCTCTGTTTGAATGTTACCCATGTTTTCATTCCTGAGCAATCACATACCTTTTATCTTTTTAGATAAACATGAAAACATACTAAGGTCACTGCCCGGTGAGAAGTTAAGGTTTTGCGTGACTGCCACCCGCTTGTACCATGTATGCACTTCCCTTCCAGCTCCCCCACTCCCACTGTGAGCCAGTCCCATCTCAGAAATGTTTCTCGCAGGCTTTTGGAACTGTTTGGACAAGTCCTGGGGCTGACTCACCTCACACCTCCCTTACTAGTTAACCTAACCCAAGCAGAGAGCAATGTGCAACCTGCCTGGACTTCTGGTGTGGCTCCCGCCCAGCCATCTTGCCCACTCCTTTTCAAGTCCTTGTTTTCATACTCATACCCTGATGAAACAAATGTGCTCATGGGCCTAAACCTGAACATCTCACCCACAAAAGCCACACCACTGGGAGGGCTTGAAAGAGGTAGGTGAGCCGTACAACCCTGCTGCTATTCACGTTCACGACAGATGTTTGCCATGGGGGTCCTCCTGCATTCCTCCAGCTCAGTCAAAGCCAGTTTTTGCTTCATTTATACCAGTTTGACTCTATGCAGTCCTTGCAATCTGAAATGGTGTTGAACTGGGGCAAGTGAGATGGGAATCATCCCTCCTGGTCTCGCAAGGGTGTTTCTCTGTAGCTATGAGTAATGGCGGTGGGTAAACAAAATATTCTCCTTCATGTTGCAAGTGAGAATAGGGATGTGAGTGATGCAGATACTGACTTCATTCTAAATCATTGCACCCATTCAGCAATGTTTTTTTGCTCTGGAGGCCAGGATAACAGCATTGAGATGAAATGGTCAAATATTATAATGTGTACAATTTTATATCTCAAGACCAAAGTATGCATTTGTACATGTACTTCCAGTTCAGAGTCATAGCCATAAAACCCATGCTGGAATTTACTGCTTACACTTTCAGTGGGGGCTGCATTTTCTTTTGAGATGCAGTTATAGTTTATACTCCAAAATTCACTCCCCTTTTCATAGAATAAGAAAGTAATTAGAGAAAATGCACATGATGTGGAAGGTTCTGGTTCAGCTCCTTCTTCTGTCCAAGAGGGTTCAAACACACATATAGACCATTTTGTCTTGGTTAAACATCTGGAAAAAAAGTTCAAGATTTCCTTCAAAGAGAAGAGGAAACGCATTTTTCCCCCATGAGTTATTTAACAAAAAATGCATATCTAGTTGCTGGAGCAAGACTCAGAACTCATACTACCTCCTCAAAAAAGTGTCCTGACCACCCTGCATCTCCTTGATTATTTCCTATGAAGGAGAAACACATCAAAAGGAGGCTGAATTGATGGAACCTGTAGACTGGAGGTTAAATAATTTTTGAGATGAACAGTCTGTCAAACTAAGTTAACCAGTTCTTGGTATGAGCTTAATTTCTGAGGTGTTTTATGACAGGAAACTGGTGTTGCCACCACATTTTTTAAGCAATGTGATGGTCAGTGCCATATTTTGTAGGTTTGTTCTAATGATGGTAAAAGAACATTTGAAGTATTGGATCCCCTGGATAACAGAGAGGGGGAAAGTTCAGATGACAGGTCTGAGGCATGAACCACAAAGGTGTTTAGCACCGACGTGAATGAAAAATATTCTTTGGAGGACAGAAAACATCAGTCTGGGTTTGATGAAAAGTTACCAACAAAAGTTAGTCTTGAAACACCATGATATTAAAATTTTATCAGTCTTTTTTTTTTTCTAGTTTTGGAGATTAAATTCTCTTTTAGTAAGGGCACTTTGGTTTTGAAGCTGTGATTTGTTAAATATTATGTAGTAACATTTCTTCAAAATGAAAGATATTCTTTATCATTTTGGGGCAGAGAGATGCAGTGATGTTACAGAAGCTCGCATTGAATATGAAAAATTGCATTTACAGTAACATTCTCTGTAAATTTTGGGAAAAAAGAAGCAGTTATGACAATGCTCTTTCCTACCTGTTCACAAATGAAAAAGAAAAAGAAAAAAAAGAAAAGTTAGGTGGTAAATCTAACGCTTCTTACACAAATCTAAGATATTTTTTTCCAATGAACTGACCTGTCTTCCCTTACCCCACCCCAAACCCGATACTGATTGAATTAGCTTATTAAAAAAAAAAAAAGAAAGAAAAAAGATAATCATGCTGTTTAGAATCTGTCATTTACAATTTCCTCATTATCCACACACTCTAAACTTTAGAAAAATGTGTTCTTATTCTGTTCTGAGTAATTGCCAATGGCAAAAAAAATGTTCCAGAAGTTATTCAGTCCTGTTTGTTTTACCACACTGCAGTGAAGATTGCTATGGGACTTCCATTGCTGAATGAAAGGATGGATCAACCTGATAAGATGAAAAATAGTCCTTAAGTGAACACAAACAGAGTCTGGGTAAATTTTTCTTATCTCTGCCTTACTTTTAAATATCACCAAATATCCCCTCTTCCAGATTATGGTTAGTACAGGAAATTAAAGTGTGAAGAAACTGGCTACAAGACTGGACCTGGTTCAATGAGGTGATTCATAGTTCTGTAATAAGTGTTGATGGTTGAATCTTGGACCCATTAAAATCAATGTCAGGCTCAGTGATTTACTCAAGTGCTACAGTTTTCTGTCTCTAGCAATCACATTCTCCATTTCATAAAAATGGAAAGAGGAAGGACTGTAGACGTTAAATAGTAGAAATATGACTGCGCATCAACTTTTCTATGCAGCAGGTAGGAGTAGGGCTCCTGAATTCCATAGGCATACTCCATTGGGAAGACAGACTCAGCTTTGAGTGCTGAACAGACTTTTCAGGCATTTAAAATTGGTTCACCCAGCGGTGGAGACAATTTCTAAAAGGAAGGGCCTCAACAGGAGCATAAAGGCGAGATAAAGGGTATCCACATATTAGCGGTTCTTTTTGAGTCCACCTCCTGTAGAAGGAACAGTAGCAGGAAATAATGTTAAATTCTTTGCTTTCATTTACATCACTTTTACACTGACATAATACCATTCAGTTTGGTAGAGCTACTCCTGATTTATGATGAGGTAAATGAAAGCAGAGTCAGACCCTAAAGGAATATAATATAGACCACCTGTTTTGAGAGAACAACTGGGCTAAGAAATGAGTTATATACTGTACATATAAGAAGCATGTGAAAAGGGCATGGTGGGAGTAACAAAAGCCTTCAATTATCCAAGCCTAGACTGGATTACATTAAGTGGAGGAAATAAGGTTGGCAGTATGTTTGTGGATCTGGGACAGGATTGCTTCCTAATTCAATATGTGCCACGACCAACCAGGAAGGAAACCATATTAAAGTTGTGATTAAGCACTGACGGGGCATGATTGAATACCTTCCCTCCCCTTCAGAGGTAGGGGACATGTAACGATCGTAGGCTCAAAAGCTCAAGAACAAACTGAACAGAAATGTTGGAGTTAGGAAAAATGACCCAGTTGCTGAATTTGGAGAGATTGATATAGGAAATACTTGCTGCATACTGTTTTTTTAAACATGAATATTTGGCTTCTGTTGTCAAGGTGATTACATGCCTGATACCATTAAAACCACCCATTGCAAATTCATAGACTGTGGCAAAATCTCCAGCTTATTTATAATAAAAGTAAAATCCATAAAGAAGGCTGCAAAAGCAAATAAAACAAATAAAGTCTCGTCTACACTTTATGGTTTTATAGGGATAGCTGTACTAACAAAACTTTCTTTTTGTGGACACTGCTTATACTGGCAAAATTAACTTTTTGCTGGAATAGCTTATATTGGCTCAGCAAGTGCAAAGAGCTAGGAAAGAAAAAAAGCAGTATTTTGCTAGTTTAACATCTACCCTGGAACTGGGACTCACCTCCCTTAACCTTTTCTCCCTACTTGGCTGGTCCCACTATGTTCAACACTTGGCCACTCTATGGTCAACAGAGGGAGATAGGTATTTCCAGAAAAGGATGGTTCCCATTTGTATTTAATACCAACTTTATGATGGGTTCAGTTTCCTCTAGGGTTTCTGTTTTTAATTCATTGACCTCGGGAATACTGATGGCCAAAATTAAATGTGCTGTATCCTACTATCAAGCTTCTCAGCTAACTACACTCTGCAAGGTGTTTAAAGGTACCCAAATCACTTGTGAAGATGCAGGTGTGACAACACAGACTGGGTCCAACAAGTAGTAGGATTACATCACTGTGGCTAGTTTCTGGGCTAATTAACCTGTTCCTCTGGTGGTATTTCATGACAAGGTGGTTCCACTGCTTGGGGGTTCTGAGTTAGCCCCAGTGTTATTTGCGAAATCTCCACACAATACTGCTTATCATAGACAGATCCTTCTGGCAGATAAACACCTAAACAGCAATGAAAAGCATATATCTCTGAAAAAAAAATGCTCTGAGTTCTTCTGTGAGGACCTAGCTTAAGTTACTGATTTCATCCTGGTTCAAATTCAGCTGCCCAGGAGAGCAGGTTCAGAGATCAGGCCTCTCAGTCCTTCCTACCATGTGAGGTCAGAGGCAGCTAGTCTTATGGACAGTAGGAAGAACAGCTAGAAACCCTGTGCCTCCAGCTCATCATCTCCCTTCCTACAGACACTTATTGCTTGGATTGGTAAAAAAGCAAACGGAGTGAGTTGAAAGAACTGGACTGTGGACATCAACCTGCGGTTTTGACAGAACTGTTCCATTTGGATAAATAAACAAGGAATATAGACTGTTTAGTGGTTGTGTTTTATGAGTGACTGTATCCTAGCCAAATTTTAATTTGAAAAGCTGCTTAATTTCCTTCCAAACAAGAATTTCAACAGGATAAGGTGACAAAGTTTCCAAAGGCTCTTAGAGGATTAAGAGCCACAGTTTCTTTTCATTTCAAATCCAGGAGCTGTGCACACCTCACTCTCCAATATGCTTTTAAGCCCTTCTCCCAGTATACTCCCTTTCTTTTGTTACGTTATCCAGTAGTTTACACCACTGTTTTCCACACCACAGTGGCTTCATTAATGAAGTTACTTCTAATTGTCCAAATTCTCTAAAAACCACTGCTCATTCCTATAGTCACAGTAGGTCTTCTTCAAAACTGGGCTAGAGACTCAAAAATGGACAAGTACTGATATGATTAAGCTTCTCCTAAGGCAGAACAGTATCATTGCAATAGCTTTGCTTTCGAAATAAATAATGATTTCTGTCCCATTTGCAGCCCACACATTAGTGCCGATTTCCTTTTTTTTTCTTTGGTTCCCAGATTTCACAAGGAAAATAAAGTGGCAAATTGGGACTATAAAAGATAGATGGGGGTGGGCTGGAGGTGGTGAAGGGAGGAAGGATTAATAAAATGTGAGTACACAGAAGTGAAGAGTAATAAAAAAGCTTGCCAAAGAAGGCCAGAAGTAGCATAGGGAATTGAAGAGCTAAACAAAGAAAAATAATACATAAAAGAGGCCGATTATTTGAAAATGAGTCAGTCAGTAAGACTGTTAATAGACAAAAGTGGGAGAATCTGTGACAAATGAGCTTGACTTTTGCAAAGAGTTTCAATTAATTCTCCCCAGCATAAAAAAAAAAAAAAAAAAGTTAAAAATCAGATATCTGAGACTATCATACAGATCTTCAAAGAACAGTAGTAATCATTTGTCCCCTTACTAAGCACTTGTTGATCAAACATCTGGGTTCAGTACACAAGCAACTAGATGAAATATGATAGCCTTTATTTTAAAGGAAGTTGAGTTGCATCATCCTATGGCCCTTTCTAACTCTAAAATCTTTGTTTCTATGAACCTGAGGTTTTCAGTGGCAGATACGTTCATTAAGCATCAGTTCATTAACCTGGTTAACATGACTCCATCTCCAGTCTGGAAAAGTGTATTGGTAACAATAGATTTAAGTCAGTGCTTGACTAGCTTTCTGAATTAAGGTGTAGATGACCTCTTTAACATTATCCTTTAAAACTGAGGTGAGATTGAATACTTGGAAAGAAACATTGCACAGGCAGAAATCACAATGTACATTCAGACTCGGTGGCATTTTATGTAGACTCTTGTGTCAGGAAGAACTTCTGCTAAAACGTACCTTATGTGTAACACAAAATATCGATTACTAGAAGTAGCAGATTCATAAGGCAGCATGTTGATGTTCCTGGGCCTACTGCTCTGTATTATCTTCCTGGTGGAGAATTCAAGAGGAAAAGAAAAAGAATGAATAATACATTTTTTATTCCTTTGTTTACTTCTACCGAGAGAAACAAACATTCTTTACGTGTTTTAGAAAACTGTTGATGTACTTCCATAAGGGACATATCCTCACAAACAGTCCTCTATAAATGCTGATGATGAAAACAGGAGAGTGCATGTTGCTATTTTATAAATGTATGTGATCACAGAGGACTTACATTGCTTCTCCAGTAATGCCATTATCTGTGGTGGATGCAAAGTAGAAAGTAAAGCCTCTGGTGCTTGGCCTAGTAACGTAAAATACACACAACATTTCCCATCCAACATATATGCACATACATGCCTACATGTGTATAAATACTTCAGGTCAAACGATCATCTTGAAAATGCGCAAAAACTTTAATGTAGGACATTTCATATATCCCACCAATATTTCCAAATAGGCACATAGCCAAGCCAAAAGAATACCTGTTCATTCCCACGTCTATTCACTTTTCATTGTCCTCAGCTAGATTTTATAATGTCAAGCATTGCAGAAAGCAATGGGAAAATATAAATCCATATCTAAAATCCCTGAGATTCGCTTAAAAATCAAGAGTTGGGCACATGCTCGTGTGCTCATTTTTGGTTCATTTTACATGGGTTTTTTTCTTCTTCTTTATAACTGTGTTCCAGCTGATTCAAATGTAACTGTGTCACAACAAAGTGACATTTTTTTCCAATTGCACCATATCTGAAGTCATCAGCAGTTTTGAGGGACAAATGATTTCTGTGACATATTTTTAAACTTGCTACCAGAACTGCAAGTGTCAGAGACTCATGATTTTTTATTTGTTTTAATGGAAATTGAAATATCCACCTACTTGTGTACTTCTGCAAACTAGGATTCACAAAAGTAAAGAGTTTGATAAGACTAGCAGGAGTAGAATAGAGTTATGCTGAGGTGCATTCATTTATTTGTAGTGTGTTCATTTTCATCACAGTTATGGTGCATGGAGTTTCACATCTCAATTTTGGTTTGAAGGACAAAAAATTATTATTCCAAAGTTTAAATAAAAATGCATTCTATGTATCAAAAGACATGGGTATTCAAAATGAAAATTACTAAATTCCAGTATTGTCCATCCCTACTGTTGTGAGTTACAGGAAACTAATCTTATCTGACTGATTGATCAAGGTCCCAAACTTTTCAAATGAAGATGTCCTATACCTGGCATTAATAGGAGCTCTTTGAAGAAGGATTATAAGACCTGGGGATAAACCAAGTTTTCTTCATGGTTTTTATGGGAAAAAAAAGGCAAAAAACCCAAGTCTAGGTACTGCATCAATATAGGATGTACATAACCTTCTAAAATATTTACAAAATTTCTTGCAAAATCACATGCTTGTTCTTCCTACAAAATTGACATAGATTTCATTACATCAATCCAATTTAAAACTGATTGGCTAGTTGAACTAAGGCAGTGTTAGCAGACATGACAAAATATGTATCATATTTATATCCTCCTAATTGCATATAGTCCTGTTTAAATTCCCCTAGGGAATTTTGGTAACATTATTAGTCATAAGGAGAAACTATCCCAGAAGTTATTCAAAATACTTGGTTCACCATGTTGCAGCTAGTATTGACCTGGTATTTTTAAAGCCTGTAGTTTATCAGTCAAATCTACCTTTCTATCATTTGATCTGTAGAACACATTTGGGTTCTTTCTCCTATTCAGTGTAGTTTCTTAAATTTCTTTCATTTCCAGTTGTGCAATGTATGTGTAATTAATGTGTTGCATGTAATTAATTCTTGATCTCACCCTTTGCCCAGAGGGAGGCAAATGATTGCCGTAGAACATTTTGTTTTGGTAGGGCCAGATGGGTACATGCTACTTTTTGTTAGGGAAATCAAGGTAAGATGCACCTGGTTGGAATGGAGAACAGAGCAATATTTGGGATAGTCTGTTGACCACCCCATAGTCTCTCACTTATTTCAAGGAAACTCTCTCCTGTACAAACAAGCTTCTGTTATGGTCTCTGTAAAATTTTGCCAGAGAAAAAGCCTTACTGACCGCAGCAAACATGGGTGAGGTAGTACTCAACTCAAAGGTTCTCAGTTTTTCTCCCATTCACTAGAATAATTTTTCCCATTCCTTCTGTAATTTTTTTTTTTTTTTTGAGGGACATTAAATGTATAATTTTTTCTCAAGAACAAACTAAAGCAAACATACTTGACTTTGACTGCCGCAATGGGTGGACTGGATGTTTATCAAAACCAGGAATATTTGAGAATTAAAATGTTTTCAAGACATTTAACTACCATAATTTCTCACAGACATAAATGTTTATAAAACGATCATAAATGTCTTGCAATATTTCTCCAACAACATGCTCATCTTAGTTCTTCATTTTATATATATATATCTCCAGAACATAGAGTGTTTGTCTAGCTGGCATGGGGTATATTGCCAAGTGGGATGTGCTCTCACCCCTCAGAGTTGATGCAGTGGTCTCTCCATATCACGATAAACTCATACCCTCAGACCCAGAATCACACCTAACTTTAGGCAGTTAAGTGGGGTGCCTGAATTAGTAGGTGTCACACCAAATTCTGTAATAGTCCCTAGAAAAACAGAGGCATCGTAAGAAGATTGTTGAGATTTTAACAAGATTCAGCTTTCCTCTGCAGGTGTTTATGTTTGGGGTTGTTTTTTTTGCTCATGACACAGGAGTTTTCAGACAACTGCAAAGCTAGGTACCTCTATCAGAAATGGAGCCTGAACCCTGGCTACAATTTATATATTGATGAATTTCTGTACTATAAAATACTATGGAGGAAAAACCTCAGCCATTCAAAGTGCTTGAGTAGGAGGTGACTGCTGCTCCTAAACATCTGAAGATGCATCATTTGGATAAACATTACGACAGCAATGCTGCTAAAATCAAATGAGCTTCCCAGTCCATATGGTGTCCAGGGTCAAATTCATGAGTAAAACAATTCCATCTTAACCGATCTGGATGTTTCACAGCTGTTCTGCCTCCTTGTTACAAGGCAAGTATAGTGCACTAGAGAATCTGATGCCAACTGTAAATCTTATAAATATGAAATAGCCCAGAGGGTCAAATTAATCCCTGGTTGAGATGCATTAACCTTATTCACTATCTTGTTGCTTGTTTTATAGCTTAGCAGTGCTGTCAGCTTTGTTTAGGATGTATTGGCATAATAATGACAGGAAAATGGCATGAAATATGATGGTTAATCAGGTTTATAGATGGTTTATACTCACATGACTAGTAATCAAGAGAGAAATCAAACTGCTAATGACTACATGTTTTCTCCAGGTAGTAACCTCCAGCTCATAATTTGACTGGGATCACTTACACTATGACAAATACATCACAGTCAGCTATTGTATCCAGCATCCTCCTGCCTTAGTCATAACTTTTAATTGTCACATAGTATACTACTCCCCCCTTACTTCGTACTGGACTTTTCCTACCCCTACAATGGGAAAGAATTTTTTTCCCTCTGTTTCTATGTATGTTCCCTGTCCTAAGTGGAGATTTGTTTAATAATGGGCAAGGACTTGGATTCTTCATAAAAACACTAAAATATATTAATCACTTCACTTCTGTCTGTGGAAGGAGAGGCAGGAAAGGGAGAAAGCTTTGTATGAAAATGATTAAATAGGGATTGTTTGAACTCATTATTGGAATTATCAAGCTTTCTGTTCACTTGAAAGAAAAGTTCAGATCAATTATACGCACTCACTACATGTTCCTATTTTTCTAATAGCCTAAAGATAGAAGTAGGATTTCTTGCATACAATTGCAGTCAAGGCATAAAAGACACATTTTATTTCTACAGCAGAAGAGAGCAGAAGGAACAAGTTTTGATTGCCATATCTTAGTTTTTTCATAGAAGAGAAAAAGGTCAAAATCCTCTACTCAGCCCTATGCAGATGCCCAGTTCAAGACCCAAGCAATATTTCGGCTCCCTTAAACCCTTGAAATGAAGCTTATGTGCTGTGGAAGTCTTGTACCAGGGTAAGATGTCTTTTCTGTGATATGGTGCAAGGAGGGTTTTTTCATACATATGCAAGGAGGGTTTTTTCATACATATGCAGTAGCCCGTGGTACCACTGGATGGCAATGGTTACATTTGTCACCGACACTTTTAACTCTTCTCCAGTCACTGTGATCTTCTGTAAAAAGAACTGCAGCATTTAGGACCTGGTTTTCTTCCAGCGAAGTGACTGAGAACTTTTCCATTGCTGCCTGCCAGAGCAAGATTAGACTTAATATCTTTGAAAGAATGGATAAGTACTGGCCAGCTTTCTCCCATGTTTGTGCTATTCACAGTGTAGGCAGAGAACCTCAAAATATGGGTTGCCGGTTGCTGAGCCTTGGCAACTCTCATCCTATATGTGAGACAGAACAGCCTTTGGGCTGCTCTAACATTGTGAGAGTGCAGAAGAGGAGAGGTGGCATGTCACCGTCAGCTCCTCGCATGCCTCATCTGCCACATATTCTAAGAAGAATCTGTCTGTGCTGGTTTATGTCAGCAGCAGCAGCAGCCTTCCCCACTACAGGAATCTGCCTGTGTCCTCTCCTGCTCAGCTCACATGAGTAAACCATGAGGGAATAGCTGTACTCAGGAACTTGGATTATAGGCTATATAGAAAAACCTGCTATCATCTTCCTGTTTTTTATTCTTCTCTTGCTGTCCAAAAGAGTGGACTCAGAGCAGGAATCACAATTATACATCAACTGTACTTAAAGGTCCTGTCCAGGAGACATGAGGATTTTCAATGGCTTATTCATTTTTCTTCTGATCTACACAGTGTCAGGTAATACATTAGCAAGCCTATGCTCTCAGTTTTAGGATCAAGTGGCAAAACAGTGCAATCTCTGTGATTTACAGAACTGTAATTTATCAGGTTTTTGGCTTCATGCAGCTGGTAAGCCACGGATCTGAAGACTCCAAGCGGAGAGAGACAGGGCTGCTTACTCCTGTTGCATGTAGCTCTGCTGAGAGCTCAACCAACATCTACTGTCGCAAACGGCAATATCCAGTGTTTCCACCTACAATCTGCATTGCTTATTTGCTATTTGTCTCAATTGTGTCTAATCACAGAAGGTGGTCAGACCTTTGTATTTCTAATCCAGAAAGTTTGGTGTTACTGGTCACTCAAAGTAGCAATCATTCAAACAGAATAGATCAAATATGAACATTACACATGCCGTTTTGTTGTTGTGATGGTGTTTTTAGCTCTTCTGTTGTTAATTAGGGAGAATATCAGCTATGAATTTCAACAAATCTATTGAAAAATTTTCCAAATCTAAAAAGACTTTTTTATGTTTCTAAAAGCAGGGAAGAAAGCAACATTACTTGTTAAAGGTGCCAGATATTGGTAGTCATTGTATTATTGGCACTATTGTCAATGCAGGGAGGTAGGCATGTCTGTGGTGTGATTCACCTGACCTATTTTATGAACCTACCCTGCAAAGATGAACTGTACGTACAAACATTGAGCTCCACTCACTGACTCTAAGATCAATCTCCAAGGTTAAGTGATGTGAATCTCATTGTTTTCTGTTGCTTTTTGGCTGCAACCAAGGAAGAGTACAGCATACTGGAATGTTTCATTAAAAGTGGAATGGTTAGATATTGCTGATACTACATTGGTATTAGAAGTTGTTTTTTTCTCATTAAAGTGGAGATTATCTCCTCTATGTGTGGCTACCTAAGAAAGGGAGTTCAGGCAAATACATTAATGAATCAATATTTTTATGGCAGAGCTCCACAACTCTCTTTTATTTGTAGGATTATACAGTGATTCAGGTGGGAAGAGACCTCAGAAAAACCCTAGTCCAGTCTTCTGCTCAGAGCAGGATAAGCACTGAGTTCAGACCATTTTGCTAAGCTCTGTGCCCAGGCTGGTCTTGAAAACCTCCAAGGACAGAGATTTCAAACGCTCCCTATGTCCCTGTGTCACTGTTTAATTATCCTTATTCATTATACCTAGTGAAGAACTTTTCCTCATATCCAGTTTCCTTCTATCATTATATTCTGTTTTAACTTACGACCATTGTCTCTTGTTGACCCACTATACCTTCCCATGAAGACACCAGCTCCATCTTCTCAGTATCATTCTCTGTGATATTGAAAGAATCCTATCAGGTCCCATCAGTCCATCTCTTCTCTAGGCTGAACAAGGCCAACTCCCTTAGCATGTTCTCACAGGGCAAGTGCTCCAGCCCCCAAAAATCCTGATGGCCCTTTGCTAAACTTGCTCCAGCATATCAATATCTTGCTTGGTTTGGAGGCTGAAAACTGTACACAGTATTTTGGAAATATTTTTCAAGGTGGAAACTCATCTCTGTTTTTACTTACATACCACTGTGAAGAAGTGAGATTCCTCCCCCAACTCCTTCGTGTATGGGAACTGAGCCTAACTCTGGGCTATAGACACAGACAGGCACTCTGTGATTTTGCTTTCTCTGTGGAAATGGGAAGTAGTCAGGGCTCTGGAAGTGGAGTTACGAGCGAACCTTCAGAATGATGGTGAGAAAAAGGGTAAGGAAAGATGTTGTAATTCAACATATATATAAATCAGCAGGAATCACTTTTCTTGTGCATGCGGGAAGGACAAGGGAACAGTACCTTTGAGGGCATGTGCCAAAGTGCCTGACCTTGCACAAAATGATGCCTCAAAGAAAATTCTAGGAAACCGTCCTGGAAACTGCAGCTGAAAGACTTCACTAACATGGAAATGAGCTCATCTCTGAAGTGGAAAGGGTCATGTAGAACAAAATTGCACACTACTTTCACCTCTCACTCTCAGACAAAAAGCATACACAATTCGAAACTGGGAAAAATTTTAGACCTTCTGTAACTCACTGGGGAGGTCATGTCATCTAGCTTTAGGTGAGTGCCTTATAAACTTCTGCATGTGAACAAGTTATCTAAAACCTGGACTGTTAATGGGGAGATACAGGCCTTTCTTGAGTACAGTTCACCTCATCCTAAGATGGGTATATCATGCCAGTAACTCCAGTCTATAAAAGCTTATGCTGTCATTGCAAGGAGAGCAGTGGGTGGCTGATTCAGCTGTGTACCTTTATACTTTAGCGTCCAAAGGGCTTTTAGGGACTTTTAATAGTTACAGGATTTAGTGTTAATTCATTTGCTCCACAAAATCAAGAGCTGAGGCATACAGAACAGGGAAACTGTGGAAACAGGGTTGGCGTGAGAAGTCAAGAGGAACAGAAAAGGCAATGTGAGAAGACAGGAGGAAAAGCTAGATGAGAGGAAGAATGAATGGAAAAGCTGTATGAGAAATAGACAAAAGTTGTACTTGACTATAGCATTGTCCTCTATTATTTCTAAGTTGTGGGAAGTTTGGGGGTTTTTTATCTTTTTTTCTGTTAATCTAGTTTTCTTAAATGTTCTCCCTCCGTTCCATCAGTAGTTGAACCTTCCTCTTTCCTCCCACTCCCCTCCACACACTCACTCTTCCCTCCTCCCACACCCAGGATGCTTGACCTTTCACTGATATCAATCATAAATTAGCTGACCCAGGGCAGAACTTTAATCATGAGAGCAGGCTGTAAGGAAATGGATTGCTGTGTAGAATTGTGCAACTTTATATGTACCTTTTTTTAGTTCACCCAAAAATGTTGAAAATGCAGCTTTATTTGAGGTAAAGGTTGTTTGGAACAATATGAGAGAGAGACTGAAAGATTCTTTCCAGCTGGAGGAAGGACCATCCCACAGACTTTGTAGGCAGCTTTTTCTCAGCCTCCAGCATCAGAAGAAGATGTACTTGTGACAAACTATTTGACTTCAGCAGATTAGTGACCTAGATGAAAATTTCAGGATGGGGTTTATCAAAGGTTTGGAAGTGCAGTACAGTTTTCGTAAGTGAGCAAAATAATATAGGTCGGATATTCATCTATGATAAGTTAGAATGAAGTCCATTCAGTGCTGTACTCGTAAGTCTCCATCAGTACCTACATGACTGCCATTTTTAGCAGACCTATATACAATTTACATGATCTCTAGGCCTTCAGCATTGCCATTGTTACACGGTAGTTTCCCCCCTGTAAGATGGGGAAATACTTTCTCTTATTTGCAAGGAAACACCAGAAGTAAATTACAATGACTTCCCTAAGGTGATTTAAGGAGGAAGATTTTAGCAGATGGTTCCTCAAGCCTACACGGTCCGCTTCAGGGTGGTACCCATCACAGAACAAACTATATATCCTTGGTTAACAGGTAAATGGCATCTGCCTAGTTAGCCTGCAAGGTTATGGTGGCACACCATACTGGCTTCTTCCAGTAGTCTCTGCTAGAGAAGGATACAGAATTTGTGTAATTAACATGAAACTCAGCCTGGGCTCATTGTCTGCTCATTATCCCTTTTCCAGTTCTAGTCATCCACGTTCTTTCTCCTGGGAGCTGGACTGTGTATGCTGGAGATCTACCAGTGAGGACCTTAAATGAATGAGGGTTGCACTGGAAATGAGGCCAGGTTCCTTTCCCAGACTGCTGACTATCTGTTATGAAATCCTGCAAAGATTAGTCAGATCTTCTTGGTACAGAAAATGTTGTCATCTTGGGCATCCTTTAAAAGGAAGATGGTCACTTATCTTTTTAGGTATCTCTGCTCATTCATAGTACTTGTAAAGTAATCTGACAAGGGCTGGGATTCATTTTTGGAGAGAAGGAGTGGGTGAGAGATAAAAAGTAGGTTGCTTTGTCTTGAACAAAACTTGAGGTAGAGAAAGCTGAGGAAATACATTGTCTTTACTCCCATGGAGATCATGTGTGGGATAGAAGACATACAGATTTCATTAAAGTTGGTGTGCAGATCAAATCTAATATGGTTGAGTTAAACACAGCATTTATAGAATGACCTTCTGAAGTGAAAAAACCCACCTTACAAATAATTCCCTCTTGTTAACATCTCCTGCCCATGATAATAAAAGATATTAGAAAATAGAAGGTATTAGAAAGCAAAGGATGATAGGTTGGAGTTTTTTTCTTTCTCCTACTCTTTTCTCTCAGTCAACTGTGGTGAGAATTTTTAAGTTCAAATGTGAATACACCTCTTATTTCTGTTTATGATTATACAACACAGATCTACAGTGACTCTGTTCAAGTCTTAGTGCATAAATGGGACTGATAAATTAGGTATTAAAGAAAAAAACAACTGGTAGGCAACCAGTGTTACCAGAAACTGAACGTGCAGCCTTTTGCATCAAGTTCATAAACTATTGCTATCTAAAAGCAAAGGGCAAAACTGTCTAATTGCAACCTCTGTTCCAGCTACATGTGTTCTGTTCTCAGATATAGTACATGCTGAATAATAGAGTATAGACATATTTTCTAGCCATCAAAGCAACCCCTAGGCCCTGTCCGGCAGACCTGACGTCAGAGGACTTGTTGGATCAGTCCTACTGATGGCAGTCATTGTGGTTATAAATAATGTTTATACTTCTCAAAGAAAGAAAAAAAAAATTATGCGGATTAAAATGTCTCACATGCCTTCAATTACATTGACATTGACTACAGAAGCGGTCCTTATTCTCCATGCTTCTGAGTGATGGTTTGAATTCAAACAGTGGAGTCTGGTCTTAACTTTGATGTTTTAAAAGCTTGAAGAGAAACTATGCAATCAGAAAAAAAAAAAATCTAATTAAAAGAAAAAATTATGAGATCTGAAAAAAGTTTCAGGAGTCAGAAGAGAGGGGGAGGGAGGTACATGTTCAGAGCTTGCTTTTTACTCCAGAAGTTCCCCCTTAAAGTAAAAATAAATAAACTGAAAGACTTTGTTTTTAAAATTCATTTTTTTAATGATAGTGAAGCAAAATTTGTGCAACTACATAGAAAAATAGAAAAATTCCAATTTAGAATTCCATCATGAAACGACACCATTCTAATTTCTCCAGGCCACGGTTTGTTAATATTCCACAAAGTCCCAGGATGCAACTATAAGACAGCATTCAAATCTATGAACATGAGGCAATCATGCTCAGCAGAGTATAACAATAATTATAATAGAGATTAAATAAAAATAATTAGAAAAAGTTCATCTAGTTTTGATGTATTAATTATTCTGACCCTGTTCTATTCAGAGTCTAATTATCTGGTTCAGTGAAAATGCCAAGATTTCTACAACTCATAAAAATTACATTCCAGTAATTATGTCAGCAAACTAAACAGTATTCATTTACCATGCCTTTTTATGCACACATTTGAATATGCTTTTTTAACTGTTTTTGCTCTTTGTTCCTATTCATGGGAAATAATACCTGTAGAGAAATTTGAAAGTCAGGAGCACTCTAAATGTAATGTGCAATTCTTGCTGATATTTTTCTTTTGTGAGGCTTCTGTAAGTCTCATATAACCTTTGTTTAAAAAACATGAATTAAAGTTCACTCTTCAGTTGTTTCAAAGAAGCATTTTGAAGTCTGTGCTGTAAAAAAAAAAAAAAAAAAAAAGTTTAAAGTGGCAACACTTCAAATGAGTTGGCCATAATGGAGACTACAAATGAGCTCATCCCCACAATGACCGTGGTGCAGTGTGCTTTTGGAGGGACAGATGCTCATCCTGCTGTGTGCTCTTTTTAGCCTCATGCAAAGGTAAATAAAATGTGTCTCACCAGCTACACAATGCCAGATGATAAAAATCACTGAAGCTCAACAGAATGTGAAAAAAATTGCATCAGGTGAGGATCTGGCCTTTATTTTGATGAAACTGAAGATGAGACTAAGGCTGTCTTTTCACGCAGAAACAAACTTTATCTCATTGTAGGCCTTTAGTTGGTATTATCTAATTTTGAACTATCTAATTTTATCTGGCACTGCAGCCTTGTGTCAGTACTTCTTAAACTGTTGACCTCTATCCAGTTTAACCGATGGAGTAAATTAGAGTGTCACCTACCAAGAGGCCAGGAAAATCACTCCCAGGTAAAGAAAAGGGTGTAAATGGGTCACAGTATTTTACTGCAGAAGGTAGCATGGGTACTCTGTGAGGGGAGCTAAAAAAGAGACTAAAGTTTTCAGCAATAAGGAAAAACCTTAACTATATTAAATTCATTTGTACCCAAGGGAACAGTCTAATGATTGAGAGACCAGGCTGAGTACTACACAAGAAAAACAAAATGTCCCAAATTAAAATGTTACAAATATCCAGTTTATTTAAAAATTGATTCTTTAGATCATATTCTGTGGTCAAGTTCCTTCAGCTTCCAACTGATATTGCTCCACCTGCACAGAAGATTATGAATATATACATTTTAGGGGTTTTTTTAGGTTTGGGGGTTTTTTTGTTTATTTATTTATTTATTTATTTATTTTCCCCCAGGAAAAAAGGTGACAGTAAACTGACATCCCTAGTCTATCCCCTAGAGTTTGCCCAAAACAATATCCCATTTATTTGGTGGATTAATTTCTCCCTCTGCTGTTGCTAGCAGTAGATGCTGCTTGCATAGGTGATCAAGCAGCACAAGAACCCAAGAGAAGGATGAGTCTGAAGACTTTTCACCACATTGTTCTTTTGCACAGTTACAATATTATAATCCTTACACCTTTTTTAAGTGGAAATTCACATCTGTCTCACTGGTTGTGCTGAAACAAAATTATTTTAAACTATCAGAAAGCATTTGAACTTTAGTTGACTGATGAAGTTTTGCTTTAGAAAAGGGAAATGCACAAAATACCCTAAAATTTCCCACTCTAGTTTACCTGCTACTCCCTAAATGAATGCACCTTAGGAAATTTCAGAGTTTGGGAGATTTTTTAAGGCATTGCTCATAGTGTAAATCACATTTCAAGTACACAGTCTTCTGGTTTTTGGTCTAACAATTTCCAGCTGGTACAAGTCAGTCCCAAATCTACTTTCTCAAATAACTACCACTGCGATATTTTCTGTTCAGCAATATGATTTTTTTTGTCCTTGCTTTCTGCTTTATAGATTGAAAGACCTTGTAACGTTGGCCAAACCTAATGAGCCGTGAAAGAACATAAAATATTACAGGGAAAAGATCTTAAATACACAGCTCCTGTTCCATTTCTGCAATTGCCACTTGTCTAGTATGTTTAACTTCTTGAAATGTCACAATTTGAAGCTTGCTGTGTTCATAAACCACATTGCTTTGTCATAACTACCTGGGCTTTCACTTCTGTTGCTCAGGGAGCAAGAAGTTCCATTGCATATTACCCTTCTCACCAAAAAAAAACCAAAACCAGCAAAAAAACCCCACCAAAAAACAACCCACCACTTTTTCTAAAAAAAAGGTAGGAGCAATACATAGATGTATTGGGAATATTTAACACACAAAAGATTACAGAAGAATCGTTATGTCCTGGAAGACTGAAGTGGTGCTGTTGTGATGTTTCATAAAGGACTATGTCTCATGAAAAGAGTGTCTGCCCCAGTCAGCAGGATAAATTCTTAATAATAACCATGGAACTAGAATAAATGAATGTGCCCTTTCACTATAACAGACTTTCTAAATTAAAGTATATCACAGCTGATTTTTGAAATAAAGATGTCAAATGTCTCAACAGATGAAATATCTTTTTCTTGCCATACATACAACAGATGGGTTGACATTCAACTTCAACCTCCAGTACTACAAGCACAATTTTCTGCAAGTTGCTTGCTGCTTCTAGGTATTCCCCAAAGGTTATGGTGTTATTCTAAAGAAAAAAAGTCTAAAAAAGTGCTATATATTTGATGTACTTTGATATTTTTCATACAGTTTTCGGACAAGGAGGGAAAAACCCAAAGACCTTTATAATCCTTTCTTGTAAAAGGCAAAAGGCAAAAGGCAAAAGGCAAAAAGCAAAAGGCGAGAAGAGAAGAGAAGAGAAGAGAAGAGAAGAGAAGAGAAGAGAAGAGAAGAGAAGAGAAGAGACAAAGAAAAAGAAATAATGTTCATATCAGTGTTATTTCCTCTACAGGCAAATTTTATTTACACTAATGTACTAAAAAAATCAATTAATAGTTCCCCACACTTCAGGAGAATATCTGTGTTTCTTAAAAAAAAAAAAAAAAAAAAAAAAAAAAAAAAAAAAAAAAAAAAAAAAAAAAAAAAAAAAAAAAAAACAACAAAAAAAAAAAAAAAAAAAAAAAAAAACAACTTAAAAAAAAAAAAAAAAAAAAAAATCCCACTCACCAAGAAATGCCCATACAAAGCCTCATTTTGTGGAGATCTAAAATATATTCATTGTGAAGGGAATAAAGGAGTGATTCCTTATTATTCCAAAGGAAAAATGAGTTATTTGCCATTGAAATGGAAACTTTCCTCCCCCAAAATGACCCAAATAGCAAACCAAGCTTTCTCTCTCTCTCCCCTGCCACACATCCCCCTCTGTCCTTTAGCTGGAAAGGCTCAGATCATCTAGCAGTACCTATGTCAGACCACAGCGTTTTGATTTAGTGTTGAGACGTCAAGTTAAATTATTTCTATGGATAGTTCCCTTATGAGAGGAAAATTATCTCCATCAAAAAAATGTATCAGATGGGTGGGCTGCAGCTATCAATTACCCTTTGAGTACAAGCTTTGGCTAAATCTTGTTTGCTGCTTATTCCCTTGTGGGCCAGAGGTTAACCTGTTAAGTTGAGAACTGATCCCAAAGTAGACATTAATGTCTTAATGCATTTAGTGGCTGTGGATCTTTTTGGCGGCAGGCCCCTGGGATTGTATTGTTTCTCATACTTGACTAGGTCACCAATTGCAGAGGGCACCTGGAATGCTTGAATAAATATGGCTCGGTTTACCCTCTTCCCCCAGTTATTATTTCAAAGCTGTATGTCTTTCTACTGTTCGAGAGGTTCATGTGTCATGAAATATTTTCAAGGAACCAATAAGAAAAATACAATTGGACTTTGAAGCAGTGTGGCCCACCTTTCGTTGGGTTGTTTCAGTGATGGTTATTGTAGCTTTACAGGACTGTAATTTTTACAAAAGCAAATTATTTGGGTTTCACCTTTCTCTGCATCATACTTCAGTACTGGAAATGAGCTAAAATGTTAAGACTGTTCATCACGGGTCAAACTCTGAGGTGTGGCTCCAGTTCTACCAGTAAAGACTTAATTAGCATTTTTTTCCCCTCTGGCATTTGCATTTAGGTGTTCTCCTAGGTAAGAGTAAATTTGAGGATTAAATCATAGCACAAAGTAGGTAAGAATGCATAAGTGCTTAGTATATTTTATAAGCCATGTAGGACTTTTACAGCCACTGGCATTAGTCTCAGAATCGTGAGTTCTCAGAGCTGATAAAATATTTTCACTGTAAAATCCTCTGTACAGGGGCTTGGGGAATATTGTTTTTGTGCAGTGTCTGATCTTTATCCTTGCCCAGACATAATCTTGGGTAGAAAGACCCACAGGTGTTCTGTGAATACTGGGGTTCACACCTGCTAGTGTGGCTTTGCCTCTTTGGGGTGCTGTGTGAAAAACTGAGTGATTGTCTTTCACACTCAGCAACAGTTCTGCAAACCCGACTGCAGTGTTTCCAGCTCAAATTAAGTGTTCTCTGAGGTTATTATGACAAAGAAGAGAGAGAATTTTGCAAACCCTGTGCTAGAGTTTCTAGATCCACTGGAAATTTAAAAAAAAAAAAAAGAAAAAAAAAAAAGAAAAGGAAGGGAAAAACTCACACAATGATTTAACCACAAATTTCACAACCAGGACTATGTCTACAGGTATTTTATATCAATTACAATGGCTGCTGATGAAAGAAAATTACAGTAAAAATAATCAGACTTGAAGGAAAACACCAGTTGTGTGGAATGAATAACTAGGAGACGGTGTTTGCAAAAGCCTTGTGAGGAGGGGCTGCTCTTCCAAAGGACCATGTTATTTTCCTGCAGAGTCCCAAGCTTCTGAGTTAAAAGGACTCAGCTGCTCATGGGTGATATCAACCTTTAGCTGGATCAGTCCCAAAATGAGCCACCCAAGGATCAGACCACACTGTTTGCAGCCAGGACTGTGCATGCATAGGCAATTACTCCAGGAGAAAGTGATGAGAGAAAATGTAATGTAAACTCTGCACTCAGCCAATAAATCTTACAGTAGCCTAATTTTTCTAGGACTGATGCCTCGAGCAATACCTGTGTGGGCCGGAAAGGAAGGAAGAAAAAAAAAAAAAAAAAAGTCTTGAAGTTTCTAAAATTCCCTTATCCTGTTTATCAGAACACTGCTGCTTCTCTTAAATTGTGACCTTTCCCTTGGGGATTTTGCTTTCCAGATGAGGCTTCAAAGCCTTTGGGTTACTGCAGGAGACGTCCTTGTCCAAGAGTGGACCAGAAACACGTATCATGCTCAACTGCAACTAATTTCATGCTGTCAAAACGGAGTGTAACCTCTGAGTCAGCAGCTGCTGCCTGTTTTCAAGAAATTTTTGTAAATCTGACCAATGTCAGTTGACCAAAGTTGAGAAATAAAATCTTTCTTTTTGGGTCATATTCTCTACTTTCTGGTCAAGTATTGCATATTCATCATTTTAAACAGGTAGGCAGCTCAGCTGCAATCTGCTTATGAGCATTATGCACTCAGAAAAAAAAGTTAGTTGCAGTCTTCAAGGTTACAATCCCTTTTCCTGTACCAGGGCAGAATATATGAGGTGACTTCACCCACCTCAGTCAATGAGGAACCCATTGTTTTTCAGTCGTACTCATCAAGGGGAGTAAAAAACGGTAAGGTGAAGAAATCATAATAATTCTGAAGGGCTGAGGTTGTTTCTGCTTTGCAGAGAAGAAATTGAACAGTTACTAGCTTTGTCCAAATTTCCCCACAGACTCTTTTTTCCCCCCAGACCCACTGTCTCAGGTTTTTTTCTTTAAACAAAACCTGAAGTCTTCAGTTATTGACTTAGCAGGCATCTGGTTTCAGTCAGTAAAAGAAAAATTTCAATAGCCATATTGAGAAAACATTTGCTGAAAGTTTTTGCTAAATGGATTTTAAAATATTTTTTTTTTGCTAGGTTTTTTCAGTTTCCTAGAAGGCCTTTTGTTTTTTCCATTTAAATAAAGATTCAGTGGGAAAAAAATATTAAACAGGAAAAAAATCCCCCAAACTTATGTTCAGCTATAATTTCCCTCAAGAAGGCAAAAAATCTCTTGCACCTCTTAGTAAATATAAACTATATTTTTTTTTTTTGAAACAGACAATGTATTTAACACTCATTTCATATCTGCACTATATTTATTCTTGCTGAAATATAAAGTTGAATTCGCAGAACTCCCTTTACTGTGCTAAGCCAAAATTTGCTTTGTTGTTATGTCTCTCACTGCAGCTCAAAATCACATACGGGGACAGTTAAATCATAGGTCAAAAAAAGCATTGTAACTTATTATGCTATGATAACCACTTGTGAGTCTGAGTCCAAACTTGCATAAATTAACTACATTAAATTCATATGTTTAATTAATGGAACTGTGCCCATATGGACAGTTATTGTGGTTTAGAAACAGCTAACCTGAGAATACTTAACCCTGTTTTGCTATTAGTTTAAATCAGAAAAAGCATGATTTTAACCAAATCAGGTATATTGAAGGATGTGTGTATGTAGGAAATAAAACAAATCTAAAGCTCTAATTTTCATGCAGGAAGGTGGAAATTGTTTTCAGCCTTCATTGAGGTTGTTGTGTCTTTATTGTAAATTATTCAACTATTACTCAACTGTCATTAATTACCTCAGCTATTCTGTGATTGTAGGATACTTATTTACCCCATTTTTTCATATATTGAGTATAAGTATAAGGTAAATTAATTGGCAGACCTTAAATATACATTTTTGGAGCATACAAGACTTGAGGTGCATTTTCAATCACCTTGTTAGCAGCAGCACTGTAAAAACTCTTAACCTTTTTCACAAAAAAAATTAACCTGTAATAATAAAAGTAAAACAAACTCTTCCTGTTATTGGTTGCACTGACACAACCTGGTCCTTCTTTTCTTGTCCACATATTTAGTTCTTACCCCTGCCCAGCCTCAGTCTTTTCTATCACATAATACTGGTGTTACATGGTGAAAAATCACATTTTATCCATTTGGACTAAAATAAGTCTTTTTTTTTCTTTTCTTTTTTCTTTTTTTTTTTTTTTTAAATCATTTGCAGTGATATTTTGACTGCTTATTTTTCAGCAGAATCAGTTGCCTGATCCAGTTTTACTTATGGTCCCATATCAATACAAATTGCATGAAGACAAGGAACCTCAACTAAAAGGGACATTGCCAGGGAAAGCATCTCTCAAGCCTCGCAGGAGGTTCATACCTCCAGCAGGAAGGTATGTTTAACCATCCCCAGGAGTTTTACATACCAGCAGGGAGGAGAAAGACAATGCAGTGCCTGGGCTTTAACCTTGAAAATGTCATGGTGGATTTAGGTACCTAAATTCCTGTAATAACCCATCCCTAAGTGATTTGACTGAGGTCATAAAGACATTTTACAACAAATCAGGGAATGAAGCCCAGATGTCCTATCGCCCATACGGGCATCCTAACTCCTGTTCTAGGTTTCCCCTTTTCCCTTGAACTCTACGGGGATGTGCCTGCTATACCGTCCTAACCTTTCCCTAACGTCTTTAAGATGGACAAAACTAGCAGCCTCCATCTTTGGTGGTTTAGAGCATCAAGGACTATCATAAAATTACCATGGGCGACAGGATTTGAAACGACAACAACAACAAAACAGCAAGCATGAAGAGTTTTTTTCTCTATTTCACTCCCAAGGCAAGGAATTTTTACAATACCCTCTGGAGTTCCCCTGGCCTCAGCATCAAACATAGAGTGCAGCAGCCAAGAACAGGCCCACACCCTGCACAACTTGCCAGCAATAATTAATTAAGGAGCAAACAGCAGCAAATATTCCCTGCATAGGATCACACGGTTTCATTTGGTTACATTCCAGTGATTGGAGTGTCACTCCATCTCTTTGTATTACTGCCTTTTTTTTTTCTTTTTTTTTTTTTAATGTGTGGGTGTTTTTTTGTTGTTCTTGTTGTTGTTTTCCTTTAAATGAAAATTTAGAATCTGATTTAACAACCTAAATCTCAAAGCTGGGCTCCCAGAATGAACATAGAAATCCAGGAATTTAATCTCTCTTCTACCTTGTTAAACTTGAAATCTCAGTGGCCCATCAACATCCTTTCAATCCAATTATTATTCCTGCATGGATAGGGCAGCTGCTTCTTCACAGAAAGGGTCTGCTCCTACAGTGAATGCTTCTGGAAGGATTGCTCCTTGGCAGATACTTTGGCACAGCTCTGTCAAGAGACTTATAAGGGGTTGCAGCAGCTAGTTGTCAGTTTATCTGACACTGCTGCTACCTAGTACTAGTGTTCTCCGGAAGCCACAAGTGATCAGAAATACCTCATTCTTGTCAAGATTTTGGAGCTTGGTTTGCATGCCATTCCTAACCCAGATGGGGAAATACAAGTTATGTGTTTTTCTACTTATTTTGCTCACAGTGATCCATCTGGTTAGTGTTTTCAAAGCACATAAGCACAAAGCATAGCTGTTGAATTAGTTGTAGGTACTGTGGTCTCATTTTGTATAAGGACTTCCCAGCTAGAGCATACCCCACTGCCAAGGACCTATAACAATTTCTGTCCCACTCCACACCTTGTATTTAACAGGTAGACATCCTAACCAGGAGGTTATAGGAAGCAGCACTCCTCCTTTCAGGAGGGTTTGCATCCCCTGCAAGATGCAGAGAATTGCACTCCACACTTTGCATTGCTGTCCCGGGAGCTGTGGTGTGATTAATTGATTATGATTGATGGTAAGCAAAGGGCAGGATAAACTGATCGAGGTGTTCAGGACAGTGAGGAGGGCGCACAGCAAGCTCACTACCCTGGACTGCAGAGCAGACTTTAGCATCTTCAGGGATCTCCTTGGTAGAATACCATGGGACAAAGTCCTGGAGGGAAGAGGGGCCCAAGGCAGCTGGATAATATTCAAGGGTCACCTCCTCCAATATCAGGAGTGATGCATCCCAACAAAGAAGAAGTCAGCCAAAAACACCAAGAGGCCTATATGGATGAACAAGGAGCTCCTGGAAAAGTCAAACAAAAAAATGAAGCCTACAGAGGGTAGAAGCAAGGGCAAGTAGCCTGGAAGGAATACAGAGAAACTATCTGAGCAGCCAGGGATCGGGTTAGGAAAGCCAAAGCCCTGATAGAATTAAATCTGACCAGGGATGTCAAGGGCAATAAGAAAAGCTTCTGTAGATATCTCAGTGATAAAAGGAAGACTAGGGGAAATGTGGGTCCCCGCTGGAATGAAGAGGGCAACCTGGTTACCCAGGATATGCAGAA
>VXBL01008717.1:616566-640854 GCA_013400195.1 Aramus guarauna
GGGCCTACAGAAAAGCTGGAGAGGGACTGTTTACAAGGGCATGGAGTGATAGGACAAGAGGGAATGGCCTTAAGCTAAAAGACAGGAGATTTAGCTTAGATGTTAGGAAGAAATTCTTCCCTGTGAGGGCGGTGAGGCACTGGCACACATTGCCCAGAGAAGCTGTGGATGCCCCATCCCTGGAAGTGTTGAAGGCCAGGTTGGATGGGGCTTTGGGCAACCTGGTCTAGTGGAGGGTGTCCCTGCCCATGGCAGGGGGGTTGGAACTAGATGGTTTTTGAGGTCCCTTCCAAGCCAAACTATTCCATGATTCTATGATTCTAGGGGCATGGATGATCTCAGACCTCCTGGCTGAAACCATTCCATTTTGCAAGCAATAATTCAATATTCCTTAAGCCCAAAATAATGGAAACAGTATCAGAGTACAGTCGGGAAGCTGCAGTTACTGTGTGCATATGAGTTACTTCTGGAGTTCCCCCTCTTCTTGTCTCTCCAAGGTGCATGTTTCTGTGCAGGTCTTGCCTATACAGAGATCTTGATATGGCACTGTGCTGTTTAATAACCTACTTAAGGCACTCACCTGGCATGAGGGGAGAGGGAGTTTGGGTTCTAGCCTGGAGGCCACTAAATATTTCAATACCTGCTATTAAGTATTAAATGCATTGGGAACTTGAGTCTCTCCTGTCATTAAACTATAGATCTGTGTTTAACTGTGCTTTTCCTTTAACTGAACTGATGAAAACTCATGCAGAGTGAAACAGTCTTTACCAGAAAGATTGTGGGAACTACCCCCTGCACTTCACAACCCAGGACACATCAACAGGATGCTGAATATTGGCTAAAACAGGTCCAAAGAGAGGAGATATTCAGTTAAATTTCCCACTTTTTAAATAAATACACTATATTTTGAAGGGTTGGGGTTTTGTTTTTTTGTTGTTGTTGTTTTTTGTTTGTTTGTTTGTTTGTTTGTTTGTTTGTTTGTTTTTAATAAAGTATTGACGCATCTATTTCACCTAGTTTTGAAAAGAAAAGGTCTGGGTGTCTAAGACAGAAATTTTCTGGGATATGCAGCTTCAGGACAGGAAGGCTTGCAAGCCCCAGGAACATGTAGGAAATAAATAAACTTTCATCTCAGACATTTCTCTCTGGCAGAATTAGGCAGATTTTTGCTGAATCTGATGGTACATTTGTCTTTATTGATAGGCAATTAGAACTCCAGCTTATGGGTAGCTACATGAAAATTGGTCACCACACTGCTCAACATTGTGATGCCAAAGTTCCCATAATGGATTGACCTTTATGAATTAAAAGTAAAATAATGAAAGTCTCATGTGCTTTGGCTTTTGTGCTCTACAGAATGCTGGATGTAGCTACCATGAAGATAGCAGAAAGAAACTGCGGTCACTTCCTTGTCGAGTCACAACAAATGTGTTGAGCTATGTTTCTAAAATTGCTTCCTTCTTCAGTAGTTCTTTTACATGTCTAAGACTTTCAGGAGTTATATTATTTCTTCAGTGTGGCTACAGGCTCTACTAGCACTCATTGGGACGTTCTCTGTTGCCTGGGCCTGCCCTTTGTATGATTGCTCCCACTTAGGCAAAGCAGTTACAAAACCATCAACAGTTCTAGAAAGCTCAGATTTGCTACATAATTCACCTCCCAAATTTGGCCTTTCCTTTACTGGTTTAACCCATCTGTTAATGAGCATGAACCAACTATCCACTCCTCTTAAAACACTCATTGGGCCAAGTCATATTTAAATGTATGTTACAATATATAGCTTGTCTCATCTTGACCAGATTTTTAAATGCAAAAGGGTGAAGAACATGACTTTAGGTGCATGCTGATAGGCTGAAGAAAGCCTTAGTCACATAATGAAAATGGCCAGAATTTACTCAATGAGACATTCTTGGGAAACCTGCCCCTGCCGTAGGTGTAGCATTTGAAACCCTAGCTCTTGCGGTTGCACTTTATTAAACTTTGCTTCCTATCTGTGCAGTGTAAGTGAGCATTACTTATGGAGAAGAAGGTGAAATATTCTTTCAGTCTCAATAAAAATTAGGCAGGGGAGCTCTTCCTGCTCAGCTTTCACCCCAGCTCCTTTCCTGTGTTTGCCAACATTCCCCTTCATTTTTCTTGAGTTAAATTTCAGATGGTGGCACATATGGAAGATTTCCCAGACCTGACTTGTCAGGGAATATATGTGTAAGGAATTTCAGACTAACCTAAGGACCCATCATCCCAGTGCAGGAAAAAAAGAACAGACAGAGAAAACATCCAGACTAGTTTTCAGTGCCATGCATTGCTTACATGGGAAGGTTTGGCAGCCAAATGGCAAACTTGTGAATTGTGAAAAAGGTGAATGATAACAGGGGAAAAAAAAAAAAAAGGAGGATAGAGTTTTCTGGAAAGGAAAGCAGCAGGCTATAGTCTTTCCTTTTGCTTTTGCTGGGACTTTATTTACTTATTTATCATCAATTAATTAGCAGCACTGCAGAAACACTAGCTCCCAAACAGCTTGCCACTTGTTCTCAGAGTAAATACCCAGTACACACAATGTAATTAAAAATGTAAATAATACTATCGTCAAATACTAGCTTATGTGTCAGTAGAAAGGACACTGCAGGACTCGGGAGAACGAATAACAACAGTGATCTGAAGGCTACAGATCTGCTCATTGTGTGTGTTGACCATAGGGTAACACATGGGTCTAATCTATTTACTCATCGTGGTAGTACCTCATTGTTGATCACCATCAATATGCACACTGAACACTAGCCAAAAAAGAGAGCAGCCACTGTTGTCATGGTGATGTTGTGAAAAGAGGCAGCAAAGAAAGCTCATCCAGTTACCGGAGCGGTGGCTGGGGGCTTGGGAAATGTAGGTTTGAGTCCCTCCCTTGTCACAGGGCTTTGAATAGGAAGCCGGCAACTCATTGGCTTGAATGCCATTCATTTCTTTGAAAGAGGCATTTAAATACTTTGGAGAGTCCTGCCTCAGTTCCCTGTCTTTGCTAGCTCACTACTCAGCAGTACCTTGACTACTTCAGTGTCTATGAGGAGGTATATTTTTCCTGTTTCTTCTATACGTAAGATCTCCTTTCCATGTTAACTCTTAGATTTCTAATTGATATGATCCTTTCCCTTGAATGGGAGGACTAATATCCACTACCTTCTTTTAGTCACTTTTGGTAATTTTCTGGAACATGAGTATTCTGGTTGCAAGCCTTAGACTTCTGTCTTAAAAATATATTGAGGGACACACTCTAACAGAGACATACGCACAGAACCTGATTAGAGATTTCTCACCCCCATCCTTCCCCAGAAAACCAGTTTAAAAAGGGAAGAAATTAGTGTCTCAAATTACACTGATTATGAGTGGGAATTTGCTGAAATCTCATTGGGCCTAACAAAAGCTAATGTGGATGGGGCTTTGATTTTGCTAGGATTTGAGATTAACAGGAAGGCTGAGAGTATAAGGTATAGTATGTGTCCCATCAAATGCAGAATAAAAATGTGTTGCGATTCCAGTGTCACCACTCATCCCTTGCCATAGGATGAGAGTAGCACAAGTCTTTTTTACTTCTGTCTTGCACCAGTACTGCTGCAGAGGTGGGCCCTGCCAACCTTTTCTCCCACCTTGACCCCAGCTTCTTGGAGACTGAAGGATACAAAAACCTCAGCACTTTGCTCCTTATTTGAGCTAGGATTTGAGTAGGTCACATACCACACAGCATGGTGGTGCTCCAGAAGCTTGTAGGGTTGCCTGGCTCCAAAATATCATCAGTCCACAGCTCATCCTGCTGAAACAGGCTGCAGAGCCCTCCTCGTTTGTCTGTGCAAGGAATCAAGAACTCCTCAAAGGAACCGGAGACATGCACTGACCTAAGAGGGGCCGTCTCTGCAATAAGGTGTGGTGGTCCTCCCACAGCATTGCAAATAAGTCAGGACTTCTAGCAGGAGCCCTCTCAGCCTCAATGCCCTGGTTCACCTTCTGCTTAGACACATTACAATACACTGCTTAAATTCCATGCTCTTTCAAGAAAAAAATATAACTGCTTCCACAGGAGGAAACCATGCCCAAATGTGCAACCACAGAAGTCAAATTTTGTGTGGAATGATCCACAGGTTGTAAAAATACTGAAGAACCTCTCTGTGGTTACATTTCCATGGTGCAATGGAGCTCATAGCTAGTCCTTGAGCTAATACTTATTGTGTTGGTACTGATTTGGATTAGGTGGCCTACGTTGAGCACTGCTCTGAGATAGGTCCCATAGCTCAGCACTGTCTAGACCCTGACCTCCAGCCACCTGCTCTGGAGGGGAGGGTCTCTCTGTATTCCCCCTCCTGGCCATGAAGACCAGACAGCCCTGTAGGACATCTCTGCTTTATGACCCAGGTACTAGGGTAAAAATATAGAATTTATAAACTTTCAAGTGAACATCTCCTTGTAGACCTCCTCCCAGTACAGTGGCATTTCATTCCCTGTCCTCAAAGAGAAAAATCTTGCTTTGTTCTTTTCCTGACCTCAGTTTGATTTTTTTCTGGCCTAAAGAGCTGTGAAGCCTTGTTGCTGCAGATCTATCACAGAGCTGGCTTCCTTGCAGCAAGGTACGTCGGAAACCCGGTAAAATGAATGGTGTGCATTTCCCCAGCAGCAACCATGAATTTAGTTATTTGGAACAAAAATGGCTAGTTAAATCACAGCAGAGCATTATTATCTGACTATTAATTAAGCTGCCGAACATGATTCCCATATAATCACAAAAAAAAAAAAAAAAAANTATTTTCCGTGCAGATTATTTCTATGAAGTGACACCAGCTGACATGAACAGCAGCAGTACAATGTTTATTTTAATTGTCCCTTTTATTTTAGATCCCAAGTTAAAGGTGCTTCTTCACCCTTAAGATAAACTACATTATTATTTAGAATTAAAAAAAAACAACCCCAAACTTAAACTTATTCAACTTCTTCTTTGTATTATAAAGTTAGACTCTGAAAACCTATCCCTCTTTGTCCCTGAAATGCTCATTCCCTCCCAGCTGCTTAGTCCTTAAAGATGAGCTGTTGCCATTGCTGTTAACCCACTTTCTCACAGGAAAGTCTTTAAGTATGTATGTACATGTGTGTGTGTATATATATATATATATAAAACATTTAATCCCATGCATTCAATCTCTAATTGGGGCCACTAATTGCAACTATGATATTAAATAGTAATAATAATAAACAATCTAGGATATATAGAATAAAAAAAGAAAAAGGGCTTTGGAGGGAGGTCTGTGAGATTAACAAAATCACTTTTTGCTCATTCTTTAATTCAGACTTAATTTAATATTCTGATCAGGAATTAAGAGGGAGTTGTGCAAAAAGCTTTGCTTGGTTTATGCAGGGCTTTTGCATCACTAACATTATTCCTTGATAGTAATGGTTTCTAAACTGAGGACACTGAATATTTTTTTCTGTTAACATACCACACAGAAAGGTTTCTACTGCTTTATCAGGTTTGTGTTAGCTGCCTTAGCAAATGAAAGGTATCTTTAAAAAGCTTAGAATTTGTTTTTTGTATTACTGTATTGATCAAAAAATATTGCCCATGATTCATTTTAGATACTGCCCAAATTAACAAATATAAGGTTTGTCTTGGCTTATTCTACACATCAGTAGAAACAGTCAAATTATGATCTCTGCTCAGGGCCTTGCCATGATTTCTTGAGATTTTAATTAATAAATAAAGGAAGCCTGAAATGACTGTGAGGTGTACTTGTTTGTAGACTGCTCCCTGAGGTACACCATTTGAATACTGATTTCTTTTTACCGGGAAACAGCAGGAAGATTTTCATATTTCTTGTTGAAAAACAAAATGGTACTTTTAGTCACTTATATGCATGTAAAGCCTTTCTTCTTCTCCTTTGACAATAGCATTCTTACTTTTCCCTTCAGTTTCTTTCCTAGTGCTGTTTATATGCCATATTACACTCTCTAATTTCCTTTTATCTTTTCTTTATTTTGCAATGTCTCAGTACATGTCTCTTTAAGACAAGTTAATTTAGTCAATTACTCCAGTTTGGTTTCAGATAAAATCTTTAATTTATCCAGGCCCCTCTTTATTCTTTCTAAGATCCTCTTTCCATTAATTTCATGAAACATTCTAATTCTCCATTTTAGGAAAAAGCTAATTTCACTCACTTGCACAGACTTCCTCAGTGTTTTTCCTCTATTGCACATTTTACTTAAACTAAAGCATGTGGGGATTGCTGATGCTCTTACATACTCAGAGCAGCTTTGCTTTCCTGCACTGCCTGAAAACCAGTCACAAATCCATTTGCTTTCTCCCACATCTGTGTGCAACAGGGAAAATGATGGGTTCCTGTAAGGATCAGAAATTTTTCCTATCCAACTATGGGAGGACCCATGTGCCACAGTCATTGCAGTCATGCCGTGTCTTGCAGCAATAACCCTGAATGGTACGGTATTGAAGACTGTTGTTTGGGACTGGATGGGACACTGATGGGACAATACTGCTGCTGCCTATAGATCAGCATGTAGAGGCAGATGTGTCATGCAGTCATGCTCAGGTTTCTCCAGTATTAGGTATAGAATCATAACATCATAGAATCATAGAATCGTTTGGGTTGGAAGAGACCTTAAAGGTCATCTAGTCCAACCCCCCTGCCATGGACAGGGACATCTTCAACTAGATCAGGTTGCTCAGAGCCCCATACAACCTGGACTTGAATGTTTCCAGGGAGGAGGTATTTACCACCTCTCTGGATGACCTGTACCAGTGTTTTACCACCCTCATTGTAAAGAATTTCTTCCTAATATCTAATCTAAATCTACCCTCCTTCATCTTAAGGCCATTCCCCCTTGTCCTGTCACTCCATGTCCTTGTAAACAGTCCCTCCCCAGATTTCCTGTAGCCCCTTCAGGTACTGGAAGGTGCTCTAAGGTGTTCCTGGAGCCTTCTCTTCTCCAGGCTGAACAACCCCAAGTGTCTCAGCTTGTCCTCACAGGAGAGGTGCTCCAGCCCTCTGATCATCCTTGTGGCCCTTCTCTGGACTTGCTCCAACAGGTCCATGTCCTTCTTGTACTGGGGACCCCAGAGCTGGATGCAGTACTGCAGGTGGGGTCTCACCAGAGCGGAGTAGAGGAGCAGAATCCCCTCCCTCGACCTGCTGGTCACACTTCTTGTGATGCAGCCCAGGACATGGCTGGGTTTCTGGGCTGCAAGCACACACTGCCAGCTCATGTTGCAAAACTGTCTTAAAGCCTCTCCCTCTCCTCTTACCTAGGATTTTGTTTTTCTTGGGTATTTTTCATCCTGGCATTTCCCTGGGCTCTGCCAGGGACTAGTTTTGCCTCCTCCAGCAAGTTGCTCTCCTGTGCCTAATTTTTCTTATTTATGTAATGGGAAAGATAAACCCGTTGCAAACCAACTTGACCACCAATAGCTCCAAAGGGCATGAAGCAATGAAAAGGCAGAGATTGGTCATTACTTTAAGTAATTATATTGCCTCAGAAATATCTTTCCTTGTTTAGTAATTTTCTCACTCATCTCACTCCTCACTAGCTTCAGCTAAGTGATCTTAGAGACAGGGATTACCGTGTGACAAGTCCCTGGCTATAGTTCCCTTGTACTATCACAACATTAAAAAAGTGCAAAGTGTTACTGTATTTGTGCAGAAGAAGAACGCTTCCTGTTTTAACATGCAGATGCACGGACAACAGGATCAGGAAACTGAACATGCTAAAATTCAATCAAAACAAATAAAGAAAAAAAAAAAAAAAGACTACTCCATAAAAGTTTTTAGGTGGCTTGTCCAGCTGACCACAAATCTCACCTTGAACACAAGAAGGTGGAGGTGGGTTGGTAGTTACATTGCTCAAAACCTGGAAGATGTGAAGGACTTTGAAGAAATGCTGATTCCTGGCAAAAAGAACACCTAAATTCCTGGAACTGTGGATTAAAATGTATCCTTTAAATCTGCTAATGACAACTTCAAGCATTCAGCAAAATGAACCTGTTTTATTAAGAATAAGTTATCTCTTTCTGCAGAATTTTTAAAAAAACTTTTCATCAAAAACCTCAGAAGACCTCAAAAATGACTGTATATTTTGAAATGGCAGCACGCTACCCCATGGGAGATGTTTTTAGGGTTGCCTTCTGCTCTCCATCTTTATAAATGAGACTCATGAGCCAAACTACATTTTTGATAAACTATATATTTTCTTTGTATTGGGAGTGTATCAAGAACTTGGATTTCCTACAGCAAAGTGCCAAGAACCCCAAAATGTGTTGCAAAAGATTATTCAACTATAACTCTGCAAAGTATTGAAAAATATGGTCCAGATCCTCAGCTGTGGGGTAGCAGAGTATTATATGCTAAATCCATTTGGTTCAGTCAAGCTGTGTTTGCAAATACAAAATCTCTCTATTTCTGTGTAGCATATTGACCTGAACTCCCCTAAATTAAACCCATTTCTGCAAAGGCACTTCAAAAAGCAACCTCCTTATAGAATACCACCAATTTGAACTACATTTGCAGAGATAACCCCATCACAGTGGACTCACATTTGGAATAATATTTACATATTCAATTATTTCTATCATGAAATGCTCTATCAACTGTTACATTCCAATAACCATGAACGTAAATGAGTGCAGACTTCAAATGGACAATCATTAACCTATGCTGTAATGATTATACAACATCCTTCAAATACTGAATGTTTTGAATGTGATCAAGTGATTCTTTCTTGTTATTTTGACTTTCATACTAATTATTAAACTTTAATTACCCATTATGGGTAATTATTAATATTTATTGTGCATTATTGTCATTGTTCATGGGCTTTTATAAAAGGAACTACACATGATATAAAAAACCCCATTAAATTAAATATTCATTTACATGTTTTTGTAGCAACCTATTTTTAAAACAAATGGGTATGAGTCTGTTTTTCTATTAGTTGTTATGTTTATAAATATTGATTTAATACCCATTATTCTTCTTGACTACACTTCTGTGACTTTCTATACCTTTCTCTGTAAGCATTTTCTCCCTTGTTAAGATTACAAATGTGAACAGAGGAAAAACCTGTTGTTAGAAAAACAAGCAGACAAAAAGTTTCTACTGGTCACATTAGCACTGAAAGTTATTGCCAGTGTTTGTACTTCAGGTAAGACAGAAGTGAGATATGCAAGCACTTGGTGTTTAATAAAATAAACAAACAAACAAATAATTGTTTCATGTATTGTTTTACTCCAAAAATTGAGACAACAGAAAGCAAGTTGACTTTTGAGGATGCACACACAGATTAGCTCATTTTAAATGTGCTTAAATACAGCAAGGTCCCCAGTAGGATATTCAAAAGTTTCTGTAGCTGGACCAAAAATAAGGGTTTTTTTCTGTCACAGGGTTTGGGTTTGGGTGAATGCAGACCTTCAGTGAGACATTATGGACCACAGAACAGAACCCACCAAAGCCAGAATGACACCTGGAAGTTGCCCAGAGGTGGCTGTTAAGGGCACACCATGGGCTTCTTATATCTCAAACCCATCCCCTCTCTGGAGTGTATTTTACTCAAAGGTGCAAAGAATAATTTCCCAACACCTTCACTGGTAGCCATCTACATCTTTATTTTCAAAATCCATATGGTGCAGGGTTTCTCCTTTCTTTTGGAGCACAGCTGGAAGTGTTTCACAGTTGAAGTATCTGCCATGCATGCATGTAAGCCAAGTCCCTTTGCACTTTGGGAGAGTCCAAGGAGACTGTCATATCTGCAGTTCGTAATGTATTCAGGGGCTAGTGAAGAGGGGAAAATCCTTTGTCACTCGTCAGGCCCTGGATCTGCAAAGCCCTGTCCCTCTTGAAGGTGTTGTGTCTTATAAGTGGCAGATTTATTGAGCCAGAAAGAGAGCTAAAAAGGAGCACAAGATCTTAGCCTATTTCCTGGGATGTTTAATGTTAATGATGAAAGCTTTCCCTCTCAGCCTTTCTAAAAGGCCTCCAGACTGGTGCCATGGCATGGAGATGTAGGAGAGCTCCTAGGAAGTGGAGGATGTCTCTTTGATTTCACTCAGGAAGACATAGGGCTTGAAGTGGGGTTTTCTATTTCCATGCACTCAGAGAAGTCTGGTGTACGAAAAGGATTAACATTACTCTTCCTCAAATTGCACTTTTTAATTATTTTTTTTAAAGAAAAGGCATAAACACGTGTATTAAGGAGAGCACTTCCAAAACAGGATCCCCGTAGCTCTGAGTCAAAGCGTCAAATCCACACAATGGGGTTTATCTTTACCCTGTAAAAGTACAGGGCAGCTCTGTTGTATGATTCAGAATTCAGAGCTGTGGAAGCCACTGTGATGGTAAGCCACCTGAGAGTTAACAGTTGCAATGCCTAGCCTCACAGCTCCACAATTTTTGAAGGATGAGTAATAGCAGAAAGTATCTGGAGTCCCATGTGAGGTTCTAACCCAGTGATTATATCCTTGGTGTCTGTGTCTTAATTGCAGAAGTGCACAGAGTGTGCTCAGTGTGAGGAACATGTCAAAGAAAAAATCAGACCTTCAGAAGAATTAAGTATGAAGTACGTGCCCTTTGTAAATAACTGCTGCATGTGTCCTTTAGGCTTCCAGAAGTTATGTATGTGATCAGAATAACAGCTGTGAATCAGACCTCCAACCTAATTGGCGTTGAATGAGTTGCAGAGTGTAAGGGAGATTTCCAGGGGTTAGCTCAGCTTGGTGAGACCTGCTGTGTCAGGACGCCTTGCTGCAGTAGCTGGTGGGAATGGGAGAGAGGAGGTGCCCAGGCAATGGAGACAGACTGCAGGGAAACACCCTTTACCCCTGTTCCATCACCCTCACAAAAGCTGGGAAAACCTTGCTGGTTCTCACCCTCTTCTTGCTCTTCACCCAATGCCAAACTGGCATCTCACTTTGTCTCTGCAATCTGCGTGCTAGTACGCAACAGCTAAGTTAACCAGAAAAAATGGGGCCATACTCACAGGGATAGAGAGGGTTATAGGTTTAGGGACAGAGAGATCACTGGGTCGACTAGCAAATGAAACACATCAAGGTATCAGATATATGGGGTGAACAAGAACCATGTGGCAGAAGGTGAACAGATCAATGAGCAGGTTCTGTTTGAGGACTAGGTAGAGATAGTGAGGTAATACAGTAGGTTTAGGCTGGGGCAAAGCTTTACAAGTGATATCACCATCCAAGGCTTTATTTTAAATTCAAATGGGCAAAGTATGGCATCACAAATGTCCCAGGCAAGACAGTAAGGTTCAAAATAATTTTGGCCATCACATTCCTTGAAAAATTGTGCAAAATTGAGCTGTGTATTCTTTGAAAGCTTTTATTCAAAAACATTCCTCACAACATAACTGTTGGCTGCTGAGGCAGTGTCCAGTTGATGGTTGATGTAGTTCAGTGCCACCACGGCGTGTCCTGTTGGTACGTGTGTTCCCCGGCAGGACTGAGCTCAGGGCACACATTCACTTAGTACAAATACAAATTCAAAACTCAGCCTCGGCCCCAGACCTGCCCACCGTGCACTTGCTGAAAACATTCCCAGCAGGAAAACTCATATTTTGAATACTTACGAAATGTGAGCACAAAATGAATGTGTGTGTGTGCCATTTAAATTAATTTTACAGATTATTTTGACTAACAGTAGACAAAAGAAGTTTTTACAGCATCTTCCCTTGTACATATCAAGTCTTTTCAGAAAGGTATCACACATTCATTTCCACTGATCTGATGTGACTTTAGATCCCGGTAGAACTACTCGTACACGAGAGCTTGACCACTTTAAAGGATTTGGCCCACATTTGGAACAACGTATGATGCTGTGTCTTTTAATGCTAAAACAGGAACTGTATCATCTGTGGTTTTATTTAAATCTCACATAATCAGATGCCATATTTAGGTTTGAAAAGCTTTGGTTTTCTGTGCATAGCTGGATTGCTCCTGCTCCCCTAGAAGCCCATAAGAACATTGATTTGAAGCAAAGCACACTCAGCATGCAGGGAGGCAGGAACAGCATCTGGTTTATACACACTTACATGCATACTGATATCATTCTTACAGGTTCATGTAAAAATAATCTCAGGATTTACTTCCAAATAGTCCAAATCCCCCTTTCCCTGTATGATAGGCTCCACTGTGCCTGTTCAGATTTCCAGGTGTCATTTAAGAATGTGAAGTGCTCCTGAAACGCAAGGCAGAACAGCTAAACCCGCTTCTGAAATAAATGACCCCAGTTCCTCTGCACAACAGAGCTGGCCAGTGGATTTGACCTGGATGTATATTCACCTGTTTCCTGAGGGCAGAGGGTCAATATTTTATTGCGTTTTGTTGTTTTCTTTAAATATCACTCTGATTGAAATCTGAGTAAAATGCATTAAAAATAATGAATGTGTATCACCAAAAAACACTGCAGAGGTGTAATCTTCGACCCGGTTTCCCTGTAAATGTGCTAGAGACATTTCTATGAGCACAGCAGGAATTTTACAGCTCACATTTCTGCTCCGTGGTACTCTCAGAGGGGCAAACTGCATAGAAAAACATTAGATGCTCGATTAGATAATAGCATTAACATTTAAGATAAACTTTCCTTTCTTCACAAAGATAAACCCTCATTATTTAAAATGTGTTTTATCCTCTAGTTCCTCCATAGGAGATACTTCTGCAAGCTACCTGCCAATAGCAATTAAAGCTTAGCTTGCAAGGAAAGAGGGTTTAATTGCCAAAGCACTATTTATAGGAAGTCTCCCATGAGGATTACTGAGCTGCAAGAATGCAGATTAAGCAAAATGAGGGCAGCAGGGAATGTGATGCACTTTGGCTAAACAGCTCTGTCAGGCTCAGTAGGTGTGGGTGCCGTAACAGCGCCGATGACAGCCTGACGCTGCTTCCCCCACGCAGAGCGGGGTGTTTCGGACACTGTGCAGTGTGACAGCATGTCCTCGGAAATTTCATAGCAAAGTATCTTCTCCCTCCAGGTATTTACCCCCTCTCCTCACCACCCAAGAGCCATCATAGCTGAGAATCTCATCCTTGGGGTTTTGCCAGCTTTGTGAGTTGGGGGATTGCGATTGTTCCCATCTCAAACTGGGAGCCCCAGTTCTGCCCAAAAAGGGGCTGAAAGGATTTGAGCAAGGGAATTAGTCCTGCATTTCACTGCACACCTTTTAGCAGCACACGAGTGAGTTTATCTCCTGCCTTAAAACTGTCCAGAAAACAAAGAATAACATGGCAAGTAATGAGAGAAAACTGCAGTGGATCCAGGGGTGAAAATGGAGGCCCCTCAGTTCTCTGTCACTGCCTGCCTTCCTCGTGATCTCCAGCTGCCTAGTGCAGGGCAAAAACTGGGTTGTATAAAAGGGGGATCGTAGAATTATAGAACGGTTTGGGTTGAAGGGACCTTTAAAGGCCATCTAGCCCAACCCCCTGCAATGAGCAGGGACATCTCCAACTTGATCAAGTCTCTCAGAGCCCCATCCAACCTGGCCTTGAGTGTTTCCAGGGATGGGGCATCCACCACCTCTCCGGGCAACCTGTGCCAGCGTTTCACCACCCTCAACTGTAAAAAATTTCTTCCTCATATATAGTCTAAAGCTACCCTCTTTTAGTTTAAAACCATTACCCCTTCTCCTGTCACTACAGATGTGCTTAACGCCCTCTCTGCCGTTACCTCTGAGCCTCTTCAGCTGCCTCTTTTTACCTGCACAGTTCACCTGCCCCATTTGCCTTCTCAAACAACATCTTCCCCTCATTCAAGTGGAAGCCTGCTGGGAAAATGGCAATTTTTATGCTTTGCTGTTAATTCTTCATAATCTTCATAATCATCATCATCATCAAGTTCAGCAAGAACATAAATGTTGGGACATCTTGGCAAAGAAGGCACTGAAATTATAAATATCTTGGACTAACATTGATTAACATCAAATGTCTCACTGAGGTTTAAAATTATTTCTAATTGTTTAAATACATTTTTAAACAATTGTAGATAAAAATTCATAATAGTTCATCATAAAAAATTAAAGTATTTTATTTTTTTCAATATATTTTCAGCTTTGGTTAATGAATAATTTTGCTCGTCTGACAGAAATTCACAGGAAAATAGATGTTGTCAAACCTACATTTTCACAGAGGGGGTTCCAGTTGAAAAATTACATCCTTCTCTGATTAAATCCCTCATTAAGATTCAGGTCTTTTCTGTCAGTAAATCAGTAATCTGGTTAAAAAAAAAAAAAAAAAAAAAAGAAAAAATNNNNAAAAAAAGGTAATATCATCATATTCCTTGTTGGCTTGTCTGTGTCCATCTTATTCTACCTTTTTTATACTCTAAACTCCTTGCAACAGGGATTGTGTTCATAACACAGTCCACAACTTGCCTAGTTCCCAGAGCTCTGTCATTGCCTATTAACTCTTATGCTCCCTGAGCTGCAAATGTCATACTTTCTGCAGTGATGGTAACACAACATCATGACATTTCATCTCTTTTCAGACTTTCGCATTGCCCAAGAATATGCTTGGATCTAAGCTAAATTTTCAAGGTTTCGCTGTGACTGTGAAAGTTTGACAACTCTGCATTTGCTTTTAAGGAAAACTGAACGATGTCTCATAGTGCCTTGATTGTTGGAGTCAGGGCTTTAATAAAGAAAACACACAGGGGAGGAATTAGACTGAAACAAAGGTTGTCTACATGTGTGTGTCTACAGGAGGACAAGTGGTCTAAGCTTCTCCTATAGTCCATGGAGAAGGTAGCCTCTTGAAAGTCAGCAAGACCAACAGCAGAACCTAGCAGTATACTTAACGTTTAGTTTCATAATTTCCACCCTGCCTTTTTACTTGAGGATATATGTTGCATGCAGTAGTATGGCATCATGTGATTACTTTGTAAGTATCTACAAGAAACAATTCATCTTGCAAAACAGATCCATGCATGTTACATAGAATGGGACAATAAATGTCCTAGATTTGCCTCACTCAATACCACCTCATCCTGGAGCCCCCATCTCTCATGGTGTAGTAAAATCCTAATGAGTACAAGTTACTGGAACATTTCAGTGCTGAATCAGGACAGATATTTAATGACCTAGATACAGAGATATAACGACGGCTCTCAGAAGCCAAAATCTGAAAAGAGTGATCCATTTTTCTGCCATTTTTCTCTGGGGCAATCTGGGGAATGGCGTGTATATATTCTCATAAAGTGAAGCAAGAACTGAGTGTCTGTGAGTGAGAGGAGAATATTGGATCTTGCATCACTCAGCATTTCAACAGCCAAAAGTATGTCACTATTTTTCACAAACATTCATTCTCCTCCTCATTTTTCTCCATTTCTTTCCTCTTTTAAGACCTGCTCTCTCATAAGGGTCAATGGTCCCAGTGACTCTCACTGACTTTAAATCGGGGGTTCAGAAACAGATGAACCCACGCTGAAGCCAGGAGCCTTGTAACTTTGAAGCTTGAGGATATCCAGATCTGATCAAGGCTTGGCTCCTCCTCATTCAAAATACTTCTGTATTTTCCCATCCTTCTGACTGGATCTTTGTTCTTAGCTGGCAGATGGACAATGTGGTGATGCACAGCTGAACCACACTCCCCAAACAGAAGGCCAACAAAAAACAGGGTCTACCTCTATGACTTGACTCACAAGCACCAGGAACAAACTGTAACACAAAGGTTTCGAGGGGGAGCATCTTGCTCAGAGCCCTATGAGCTGTGCTCGCTGTTGGGTATGTGCTTGCCAAAGATTATCACTTCTAATTAATCTGAGACAGGAGGAGAACTATTTTTTAAACAAACCTTAAAAATGATTATTTTTAAGGCTGGTAAATCTATGCTAGCCAGTTATTGGTGCCATGTTCGGAAGCTCAGACAGAGCTAAATTATGCTTCAGATTAATGTATTGAGCAGTTCAGAGGTTAGACAAACAGCTGTTTCTCAAGCAGGCACACTACAAAGCTTAACTGTTCATTGGAAGGGCAGATACAGCCTAGCTAAAGTCCCAGTGGGCTAACTTTTATTTGTTTCTGATTGGGAGATATCCAAAGCTGACTCCACGCTACTGATGACCTCCCTTAGCAGGGGCAGAAAGTTGAACCTCTGGAGCCAGTGTTATTTTACCAGTCTCTGGGAAAAAAACACAACAAATCTTCAGTGACTCTGAGATAATCTGCAAAATGTTGCACTTTCAGAAACAGGCTTTAAAAATTCTGGGGGAAAAAAAAAAAGTATATGTAAATATAGACAGACTATAGGGAAAAAACCACACAAAATCCCTGAATCAAACATTGCTTGTGACATTTCGCAAAGCTGTTTAGTTAATCAAGAGCAACCATTTCTTCGAAAGTGGTTATATGTGACATGCATACTGAATGAAGCATATTCTAAATGCCAGATTACTCAATGGGAAAAGGACAACACACACTGTTTAGTTACCTGATATCATTGTATGTATTTCAGCAAAGCACTGAGATCCTCATTCAAAACAGCAGCTACCCACTTCAGAACAATGCTTAAATGCCTACTCAGTGTAAAAGAACTGATTATATGAAAAAACACCTCAACCACTACATCTTATGCAATAGCATGGATTGGAACATCACTTAAAAAACAAAACAAAACAAAACAAAACAAAACAAAACAAAAACACCAAGCAAGCAAGCAAACAAAAAAACAAAAAACAAAAACAAAAACAAAAACAAACAAACAAACAAAAAACAACCACAAAAACAGAAAAAAATAAAACAGATTTAATGGATTCAATGGCAAAATTCCTATTGGAATGAGTGACTGGATCCCAGCCTGACATAGATCCACTCCCCAAACCTCATGGGAAATGTTCAGATGACATATCTTAGACATCTTCCTAATATTTAGAGTCTCGTGTACTTAGCACTCCAGAAGAAGTACCTCCATTCACTATTCTGTCAGAAAAAAAGTAGGCTAAGCCAGGTAGGCAGGAACTGACTCACTAATAACCATAGAGTTTTCTGGAGCTTCATGGATACACACACAGAAGACTTCAGTGCAATAATGTGTTTTCTGTGACCTGTAGTGACTTTTCTGACAGTTTCCCTGCCATTCTCCCATCTGATCCAAACATGATAAAATATGACTAGAATATACCCCTGGACACTTTCATTTAGGAAAACTCATAACATTCATGAAGTGATATCTACTGATCACTAAGAAAAAGTATTGGTCCTGAGAATCAGAGTACATTTTAGCCTATATTCTGAAGGAAGGAGAAAGAAACCTATCTCACTCAAATATTGCACCTCTAAAACTCTTTATATGCTTAAATAGAGGTGCACAACAGAGGATATTGCAAAATACATTTCCAGTTTTATAGTCTTGAGACAACCTAAGAGGGTTTATACGCCTCCTAAAGGTGTTATTCCACCACTAGTTGGTGCAACTTAACCTTGTCGTGGTGTGGTGGCTTGCGTGCCTTGTTGGGCCAGACTAAAATGTTGCACCCTGGCCCTCCAGGTTGGGGGTTTTGTTTTGGGCTAACAACCCAATCATGTTAAAAACAAAATCTGTTACAGAAATTGCAACAACACCATCCCACTGGGTTCGGTGGCATAGTGTTGCAGCCCTATGCTCCTCGAGGAGTAACAAGGACCAAACAACAAAAGGTGTTATTGGAGAGCATCTCTACTTTCTCACCACTCACAGTTCATTGCCTTTTCAATGCCACGGTGCAGTTCACCATGCACTTAGAGGGTGGGAGCTAAGCAACATTTTCCAGCCAGGCAGCCTATAGGACTTTGGTTGACAAAGTGAGAGCACAGATCATGTTTGTGAGCATCAGGTTGTAATGTCTCTGTCTAAACTGACATGTCAGCACAGGGCTTGATACAAACTCCCTTGGACCCACACTGTCTGCCTTTTAGATCCTACTCCAGTAGAAGACAGTGCAGATACAGCACTTGCAAGTCAACCCAGATGTGCAAGCTCAAGCCCACTAAAAGCAATAAAGCTTAAAGAACCCCATGTATTTTTTGTACATCTGGAGTATATCAGTTTTAAATGCAGACAGTCTCTTGTCAGACTAGTGGACCATCAAGGAACACCATGCTGCAGTTGGACGTGTGTCTGCAGCCTCCTTTCCATCAGGAGGTCACCAAGAGGTCTAATGGGGGGTTCGTTATGACCATATGACTCTGCTGGGGTGGCTTGGAAAGCTGTCTTGTAGCTTAAAAGCAAGTAACACAGAGACAATTCATACTGAGAAATCCAGGGGGAATAACTGGTTATTAGTTCACTTCTTGTGGGCAGTATGGAAGAAGTGAGTCATTACAAAGGATAAAGTCAAATTGCAACCGGCTTTACTTTTATATTGATAACATCTATTGCTAAATTATAACAATAACAGTGACGTTATCTTGAGAAAAGTGCTTCAAAGTGCCACTTCCCATCTTATTTGTGCTCTGCGCTGAGAGGAACACTAGTCTTCTAGCTAAAGCACAGAAGAGATGTGGGTTTGATTCCTGGTCATGCTACGTGTTTCCTGTCTTGCCCTGGGCAAGTCCCTAAATCTGCCTGCGTCTCATTTCCACCTCTGTGAAATGGGGATCATAGTACTGTGTGCCTTTCATCTACCTCTATATAGAAGGTAAAACCTTTGTATAGCAGATTGCTTTTAACATATGCATGTCGGTATGTGTACATGCACAGAAAGAGAGGCGAGGACGAAATAAGACTCACATTTTTGTTGGCTCCTATAAGTACTGAAGTAATAGAGGCACTGATAAATGATGGGATTTATTTACAATCTACAATACAAGGAGAGTGGGATTTTTCTAAACTAATATTAATGTTGCCACCTGAGCTTGTAGTCCATAATCACAGCCAACATGGAGGATTAGGCCTTTTTTCCCCAAAAGTATCCTGGGCTACATAAAAAGAAGAGTGGCCAGCATCTTAAGGTAGGGGATTCTCCCCTCTTCTCTGCTGTTCTGACCCCATCTGGAGTACTTCATCCATCTCTGGGGTCCCCAGCACAAGAAAGAGATGGACCTATTTGAGTGAGTCCAGAGGAGGCCACAAAGATGATCAGAGGGCTGGAGCACCTCTCCTATGAAGACAGGTTGAGAGAGTTGGGGTTGTTCATCCTGAAGAAAAGGCTTGAGGGACACCTTTTTGTGGCCTTTCAATACTTAAAGGAGGCTTATAAGAAAGATGGACCTAGACTTTTTACCAAGGTCTGTAGTGCCAGAGAATGGTTTTAAACTGAAAGAGGGGAAGTTTAGGTTGGACATAAGGAAGACAGTTCTTATGATGAGGGTAGTGAGACACTGGAACAGGTTGCCCAGAGTGCATGTCCCATCCCTGGAAGTGTTCAAGGTCAGGTTGGATGGGGCTTTGGGCAACCTGGTCTAGTTGAAGATGGCCATGCCTATGGCACAGAGTTGGACTAGCTGAATATAAAGTCAACTATTTCTTCTATTACCTACAAAGGGATCCTTTTCATTCAAAACTTAAGTGAAATAGCTCCCCTATGTTAGCACTAGTGTTTTGGGTTTTTTTGGGGGTTTTGTTTTTCTTTTTTTTTTCATATGGCAACATGTCACTGGAGACCATTACTGAGCACATTTCAGGCCCAGGGGGTAATGGCTGTTTGGTGCAAGTCAGCAAAGAGAATTGTAACATGAGAAGATTGAAAGCTCTGGCTAAAGATAATATTTTCATTTGACAAAGCTTTGTTGCCATTAGTAACATGAAATGAGCAGGGAGAGCCTCTTACCTCCAGCACTGTGCCTCTGACAGTCAGTGCTGCCACGTTGTTTAGAGAAAAGTGGGAAAAGCAGGGAGCTTCTCACTTCCTACACCCTCTACATCTTTTACCCTAAAAGTTGGAGAGGAGGCTAAATCCTGAAATGCGCTTTTTAAACCTTTATTTTGAAAGCAATGCTGGTTTTAACTGTAAACGGAGATATTTCCTTGAACCCTTGGATGTGATTGCTTATGACGTTCTTGGCCCAACTTTTCTTAAAAGCTGAGAACTCTGTTGGAGTTGACTTTATCTGCTTATCAACATTAGTTAAAATCACAGTCAGTTCCCCAGGTGGGTGTTAAAACTACTCTGAACAAACTTCACTACTGCCACTGATGGCAGCTGTCCCAGGGATAGACCTCCTTCCTTTAGTCTGTGTCCTCTCTTCAGGTGGTGGATGGTTCCTCTTCCACTACCAGCTCAAGCACAAAGGCTCCTTTCTCAAGTAGATAACACTTGCCCCTCCTTGCAGCTGGTAATCTTTGTTGGTTAATTTATCCATTGGATGAGTTTAATGGCCATGCTCCCAAAACCATTTGTCAGCAAGTGCTGGAGCCAATGTTTCACTGTTTGGATATAAGTAAGATTTGTACACCAATGTTCCCCCCCTCAACTTGGCTAAGATGCACAGATGTGACACTCAGCACAGAAACAGTTTCTACACCTTGCTTCATATGCCATGCTTGCTAGTGATATGATCCTATGCCCACTGAATTCATCAGCATGCTTTTTACTGACCTCAAAGGTTGCACATTGAGACCTAAGTGGATTATCATCTTCTGCCAGGAAGTGATATTGTTTCAGCCTGCACACTCAAACAGTTCTTTTTTTTTTTTTTTTCCTCGTGTAATGGAACATTTATCTTGGAGCTGCATGAACTGCTGAAAGCTGTCACCACCTGCTGGAGTTTCTGAAGGTTAAAATGGTAGCACTCATATGGATTTTTACACTGTTGGGGGAAAAAAAAAAAAAAGAAGAAGAAAAAAGAAAAAGAATGATTTTGTGATTTTTCTGCATGTATAGTTACATGTTGTGACATTAGTCATCTCAAATTTACTTTTTCTCAGTATCCAGTTTCCTAATATTCACCACAGCTAAACAAAAGTAGAAAATAATAGAAAAATCATAGAGTTCTAACTCATCATCTGGCCAATATAATGCTGTTTTACTGTTTTTCACCAAAATTAGACCAAATCCTTTTTCAGCAGAAAAAAGATTCTCTCTCATTCTTGTTCTTGAATTTCTAATCAAGTTACAAACTACATACACCTCATATGACAAGCATCATAAGCCCCATTTTCAGTCTGCGTCATAAAATATTACTGTAATAAACAACCAGCAGACTATTTATGAACATAAGTGTCCCCTCAAAGCAAACCAGTGGACCATCCAGCTCAAGAACCCTTTCCCAACAATGTGAAGTCAAGATATTCTTTAGGATGAGCACAAGATCCCAGCTGCTTTCTGCAGTCCGTTATTCCAAATCACATCTCCCGAAGTGCTTGGAGTCCTACTATGTGCCTTTAGAGTGAATAGAGCTGAGACATGTTATTAAATGATTTGGTCAAGATCAAGCAGAGATTCCCAAGAATATACTCAAAGGGCAGAAGCAGATTCTATACCAGGCAGGTGCATATTTCTATATGTTTTCCTTCACGCTAATGTTTCACCCAAGAAAAAGAACTTTTGTTCACTTGATATCAGAATTTTGCCATGTTATGGTCTCCTGTGTTACCCACTCATGTACTTAAGCAATCCTCATGTTTCAGTTCAATGACAGCAGAATCATGGATTATCCTGATACTTTCCATATAAAGAGAACACTGGGCTTATAATAATAATAAAGTCTTAAATTACCCTTCCACAGGTCTCATATTTCTTAGATTAGCCTGTGCGATCACACAGGACACCTAGCCCTGATAATTTTGGACTGCAGGGCCTTGCAGGTCTTCAGCAAGAATCTGACTTGCCCCTTCTTGCTCTCTGTGACCAAGAGTTCTCTCCTGGATTAGAGAGAGGTGGACGGGGATGGAATTTGGCACATTTTCCCCTCGCTCTGTGAAATTATGCAAGGCATGATGAAGCAATGTCTGACCGACTAAAAGTGGCACAAGTTATTTTCCCATGGGAGCAAGTGGAGGGGCAGGGAAGGAATTTTATAAGAAGAAACAGTAAAAAATAATTTATTTCTATGGATGATGCTTCAGTTGCATCAGATTTCCTTCCCTTCCCTTCCCTTCCCTTCCCTTCCCTTCCCTTCCCTTCCCTCAAAGCCTAACTCTGAAAGCTGGAATTTGGATTTCTGTTTACTCAAAGTGGATNTGCAGGTTTACAAAAAACAAAGCATCCTTCACCCCAACTTGACGGCTTTGGAGCAAATAAACAAGCAAATAAAATGAATGCATTTCTGGTTTGTTTTTGAGGGGAAAAGTTCATTACTGGGATCACACTGCAGGGGGGAAATACAACTCGCCTGTGAAAATGATGAATTCAGGCCTGGGGCAAATGCATGACAATTCTTCATTTACCTGAGAAAGAGAAATAGATCTGAGAGATATTGCACCCAAGGAAAATCCCACTTCATGTGTATTTCCATAACTTCTTTACCATAAACCAAATATATTTAATTAAAATTTTGGACTGAACCTGACTGTTTTTATAGGCAGCCTCCTGTCACTGATCAAAACCACTTTCTCCTCTTTGAATGTTTTTGTCTTATAAAAAATTAACGAGTGCAGGTTTTTTCCCTCTGTTTTGCCCAAAGCAAAACAGTGTGTTTACCTGCCAAAGGCAACCATTTTTGAATTTGCTTTCTTACGCAAAGGAGTCACCAGTGTTCAAAGCAATCAACATGAGCTCTTTTTTCCTTGAAATGTTTTTCTGAGCAGCACAAACCCACTTGACATCTGGAAAACTCCACCTGTTCTGTTCACTAGCTGATCACCATGAGACATACTGCAAATAAAAAGTAGACTGAAAGAAAGATGGATGTGAATGTCTGTATAAGTGCGTGCGTGAGCGAAGGAGAATTGAGGGAAAATACAATAAATAACAAGAGCCAAAACCTTATCAACCCATTAGGCTATGCGATTTTTTGATAGCATTTTTGAGCAAAACAAACAGCTATGAATGAGGATGCCAAAATCTGCCCATCCAGGTATTTGTTGATGAGTTTGTTTGATTTAGAAATTGGGGCACAGACTAGGACAGACTATGAGGCACCTATAAATACCTGGAAAACAACACAGACCATGCAAATCAAGCATCACTTTGATTTTCATTCTTGTTTTTAGCAGTTGCATTGTTAAATTCAGTTTACAAGACGCACCAAGGCAGCTGAAATCCAAAATGCCAAATCATAGCTTTGGATATGGTGATTCACCTCAGATAACTCCTAGGAGCCCCACTTTGTTTTGTAAACTCTAGGGCGCATCGATCAGGACAATATCAAAAAAAGAATCATTTGGATAAGGGATTTGAGTGAGTTTGCACCTCAAATTCATTTTCAGGAATACTTCAGTGCTTTTCCTTATAATGGCCCATGCTAAATTGCCTCTTGACAGGACTGAGGAGCTGCAACATGTAAACTGTAAGTAGGTAAGATACTGATCCTACACCCTCTATACTGTCAAGGCAGACAGGGTTCAGAAGGTGGTTCACCTTCTAAATTAGAAACTGAATTTTTTCTCATTTCACTGTGTGTGGAGACTATAAGCCTCTGTATGCCAGACAGTAGTCCTGCATGCAGGCTGTGTACTGAGCAGAAGGGCTCCGAAACCACTAAATACATACACAGGGGCCTTCATCCCCTTACAAGTTGGGTAGCGATCCAGGAGGTTCCTGGAATGTGTGGATGACAACTTTCTCTTCCAAGTGGTAGAGGAGCCCACGAGGAGAGGTGCCATGCTGGACCTTGAGCTCACCAACAAGGAGGGCCTGGTGGGGGATGTCAAGCTCAAGGGCAGCCTTGATCTGATGGGTAGAATACCATGGGACAAAGCCCTGGAGGAAAGAGGGGACCAAGACAGCTGGCTAGTGTTCAAGGGTCACCTCCTCCAAGCTCAGGAGCGATGTGTCCCAAGAAAGAGGAAGTCAGCCAAAAACACCGAGGCCTGTATGGATGAACAAGGAGCTCCTGGGCAAAGTCAAACAAAAACAGGAAGTCTACAGAGGGTAGAAGCAAGGGCAAGTAGCCTGGGAGGAATACAGAGAAATTATCTGAGCAGCCAGGGATCAGGCTAGGAAAGCCAAAGCCCTGATGGGTGGACATCATCTACCTGGACTCATGCAAAGCATTTGATACTGTCCCACACGACATCCTGGTCTCTAAATTGTAGAGACACGGATTCGATGGATGGACCACACAGTGAATAAGGAACTGGCTGGATGGTTGCACTCAAAGAGTTGTGATCAACGGCTCAACATCCCAGTGGAGAATGGTGATGAGTGGTGCTCCTCAGGGGTCGGTACTGGGACC
>VXBL01008717.1:641005-671253 GCA_013400195.1 Aramus guarauna
CTGAGAGAGTTGGGGTTGTTCAGCCTGTAGAAGAGAAGGCTCTGGGGAGATTTAATTGTGGCCTTCTAGTACCTGTAAGGGGGCCTACAAGATAGATGGAAAGCAACTGTTTAGCAAGGACTGTAGTGATAGGACAAGGGGGAATGGGTTTAAACTGAAGGAGGGTAGATTTAGATTAGATGTTAGGAAGAAATTCTTCCCTGTGAGGGTGGTGAGGCACTGGCACAGGTTGCCCAGAGAGGTTGTGGATGCCCCATCCCTGGAAGTGTTTAAGACCAGGTTGGATGGGGCTTTGGGCAACCTGGTCTAGTGGAGGGTGTCCCTGCCCATGGCAGGGGGTTGGAACTAAATGATCTTTGAGGTCCTTTCCAACTCAAACCATTCTATGCTTCTATGATATTGAGATCAATTTTAAGGCTGGTGGACTTCCTCAGCTAACTGTCCTTTATATATGTTTGAAGCCACCTTGAAGACACATATGAAGAGTAATGTTTTGATCAGTCTATGGGGAACACTTGGGGTTTAGACCCTTACAGAGCTATTTCACTGTTCTACCACTCCTGGTGAAAGCTGGGACTTCCATGGGTATCTGACTGATGCTCAGTCAGGACAGTACTGGGCTGATACTAGCAGTCAGGACATTTTGAAGAACTGGCCATTCAGGGACTCCTTTCTCAGGGGCTGTTTGTTATGAATATGAATATTCATTAGCCAGCTCCTCTTCTTTTTGTGTTCTTGGCCATAGGCTTCACAAGGTGACATGCATAACCGGTGAAGGCATGTGATTTTCTCATAGCATTTTCCTCTCTGATGCAGTTGGTTCCTTTCCAGTTATTCTGAGTAAGTCATGAAGCTTCTGATTGTTCTCATGGATGATCCAAGGTAGTTCCCACGCTGCCAGATTTAGATAGGTGGTTGGGGTAAAAAGAGAGAAATTGAGTATACGTAAGTGTGTAGGTCCAACAAAGCTTATCTGATGTCTCTGAAGAGACATTGTTATCCTCAGCTGATGTGTTATCTGTACACTTGATCCTCTCTATCACCCACTAGCTACAGTGCAAGATTCCTACCATGGCAGAGACACAGTACCCAGAACACATGGGACTGATCTACATTTCCCTCCAAGGCCAGTGCCCAGTGGTGCTGGGAAAACACCACATTCAGCTCTTTCCCAGCGTACACTCTTTCCTCTTCCCTTGCATGAAATTCCCAGAGATGAAGGAGGTGCCTAAATGCCCTATGACACAAAAAGGGGGTATGAAGTGAGTGAGAGGGTATTTGTAATAATCAGGGCTGTGAGTGGAGGGATTCCTGAGTAAATCAGCAGGAATTACTTTTCTCAAACCAGTAACTAGTTTGGGGTGTTCAGGTTCAAGTCCTGAACCTTTCTATTTCTTTTACTCTTTTCCATTCCCTATGTTTTAAGATCATCCTGAAGAATTTGAGTTGTGTTGGATAGTTAAGCACACTGCAGGAACACAGGGACCTGAATTTTTATTCTGAATTTTGGTAAAAAGCATGGTAGAACAGTTGTGAACAATAAAATGTTCTTTACTGAAATAATTAGGGGCTTTTTTCAGGACCTGCTGGGTAACTAGATTCTCTACAACGAGATATAGTAACTCACCTAATGCCTTTGGGGAGAATACAAGCACCTGGCTGGATCTGATGAATTGCTCAAACTTAAAACTTCCCAGAGTTAAAAGTAAAAGAGTAATTCATCCAATCAACAGGTATAGCTGCAGTAAAACACCTTTTAGGATTAATGACATACCAGGATCAGAGCAGATGTAGGAAGTAAGTACCGTACGAACTCTGGGAAGCAAACAGTCAGCATAGACTGTCTGAGTAACTCACAACACAGTGGTGATTTGAGCTGACAAAATGTTATTGGAGGGATCACTCACTTCAACACTGTTTGCTTTGGGAAGTCAGGGAGAGATTTATTATGGCTGAAAGCCTTTACAGCTGTCAGATATAAGTGCTAGTTAAAAGGAGAGAATATAGTAGCTTGAATTAACAATGGGAGCTTGGGTCTCAATACATGCGAAAGCACAAGGTTTTATCTGGCTGAGGGTATCATCAAAATCTTGCTTGGAAATGCATTACTTTTAGATCACCTTACATACTGGCAAGGTGTGTTTATTTTTCATGCATTGTACCTTTATTAGAATACGTATTAGTGATAAAGCAGTAATGTTACCATCAGACTAAAAGCTCCTAATGAGATCCCAACCTCTGTCTTTCTTGGAGCATAGCTGTTAGACATGGGCTTCTTCACCACTAACTTTAATAAGACTGAAGGATATGGGTAAACACACACCAGTAAAACACTATTCATGGATATTACCTGAGAGATCATTAAAATGTAGCTACTTCTGTCCAACACCGATGAAGAATTTTTTTGGGCCAGGCCAGAGGAGCACATATTTTGGGATAAACTTAGCACATACAAAAGTTCAGAGCTTGCCTTTGTATAAACTCAGCAGCAAAATGCATAGCTTTATATCTGCTTTGGAAAAAGCATAAATCCACACGTAAGTAAGCACTCTGAAATCTGAAACTTTATTTTAAAGTGAAATAGATGAGTGATGGGAGGAATCTCAGTTTATATTTTAATGGCACTTGGGCTCTAAATATACTTAAAGACCTGCTCATCAGCCCTTCTCAGAATATATTCAAGTTTCTCAGGAATATGATCTCTTGCGTTACTCATTCTCCCTCACTCAGATGAGTTAATCCAACAATTCTGTCTGTCAGCCTACCTCACTGTAATGACCAGATCTCTCTTCAGACAAATGTGGGTACAGTCACATTATATGCACATATATAGACGTTTCATAATAATGAGAGGATGGGATACAGAAAGACTCCAGAGGAAGACCCAGAGAATCTAATTTAGGGGTAACATTACAATTATAGCATCATATAATTATTTAGTTTGAAAAGGGCTGCTGAAGGTTTGACCCAATCCTCCTCTCAAAGAAGGGCTAAATTAGATGACTTTAGTTTGTTGCATCCCAAAATAACAACAATAATGCATCTGGATGGTATAAATATTGAAGAAAGGCATATTTTGACTTTTTTTTCAGTGATTTTTCACTACCTGGGCCACCGTGTCCATTTATACCTCAGCTTAAGTGTATGAATATTTAGACATTGGCTTGACTTGTTTCTGTTTCTGTGTGTGCTGTGGAACCGAGGGACAACTATCCTTTCTGTTGAAAAGCCTAAAATCTAATTCACAGAAACACAGATTGGCTGAGGTTGGTCTGGGCCTCTGGAGATCATTTTGTCCAACCCTCCTGCTCAAGCAGGGCCACCCAAAGCAGACTGCACAGCACCATGACCAGACGGCTTTTGAATATCTCCATGGATGAAGATTAAACAAATTAGTCAAATAATTAAAAAATCAGTCAAAAAGCAGGAGGACAGAGGGACAGCAACTCCTCCAAAAGTGATGTGACCTGTAGTCACCAAACAGTTCAAACGGGATTAGAAAGCAGTCCAAAGTTTAATCAAAAATCATGGTATTTCTAGGTAAACTACATTGCCATCCTCTTTAAAAAAACGTTTCGTTTTGCCAGATTATCCAGCATTAGAAGTTCCCTTAAATAAAGCCTATTTTTTTCCATCATACTTATTAACACTTCCAGGAAATAAGAGGGCCCTGAAGTCTGCAGCAAAGCGATGCTTTAAAGCTCATGAAATGTCTGTACGTTCTTTATTATTAGAAGTGACACCATTGTGCTGTCCAAATGGAGGACTGCCAGAACATGCTGCCAGTCACATTCAGAGCAGCATTGAAAACTAACAAAATGCTCTCCTCTCGCAAGTGCTCTCCCAGTTCAGCTCACAAAAATAATTTAGCGAGAACAAGGGTTGTCTGAATTATTAGTGAGCTGTTGAGCAGAAAGAGATAGCTTATAGTTGCAGCTGGCATCGCAAGCTTTTGAGGTCATGCAGCAAGCTGCTCTCCTCACGTAGACTTGCTTAATGTGCTGGGTTTGTTTTATGGCAAAAGTCCATTTTTAATAATATAGACATTATTACAGATTTTATATGAGAGAAGGTGTGTGGTCTAACGAGTTAAAAGCTTTGGCACAGATTGACTGTGTGACCAGGCAATGTGTCTATGCCCAAAGATTGCCAGCTCTTGGGCGAGGAGGGAATAGCATCTCACTTTGCATATATATAGTGCCTATCACAATGGGAGCTCTATTCCCTGACAGCTAGTAATAAAAAACTCAGTCTGCTTCTTACTCTGGGAGATTAATCAAGGGAGGTGCCAGCCAGTCACGTATTTGTTTGCTGTTAACATGTGATATATATGATTATCATATTTGCTTGCATAATGGCTCCTTATATTTCCCCAGATTTCTCCCTTAAAAACCAATAGCATGGCCATTATTTAAAGTGTTGCTCATGACCAGTCAAAAGATGCATTTATACAGCAAGACCATTGCGTGCGTGAGGCAGTTGCGCAAGCAAACACAGGGTTATTTTAACTTGTTATTTGGCTTGAAACATGTTGACTAAAATTAATTTGTGTTGTGGTAGATGGCAGTAGATTCAGTTCTAGTTGGCGGCCTGTAGTTGCAACAATACTAGAAACAATAATAAAGCCAAGCTGTGAAGGGTTGGGTGTTTTTCCTGCCCACTAAGGACTAATAGGTCTATCTTGAAAAATCTTGATGGACTTCATTATTTCTCATTTCAATAGAGAAGAGGCTAGGAAATCCAGTAAAGAATTAGAGCCCCGCTAGAGAGGGGATATCATAAACAAGTGAGAAGAGACAGTCCCCCAGTTGGCAAGCTTACCATCTGTATGTCAGACAGGATATTAAATGGACAAGTGGGGGCTGGCCTGGCAGTGTGGGGAATGAGGCAACAATAAAACCAAGCTAATTTAGTGGGATAAAAGAGGTCTGGACTTGTTGCTTCTCTCACCTGAGTACTCCCTATGCGCCTGGGAACAGCTTGTGAGCTCTATCGCAGAGTAAGAAGTTACAGGCTCGAGGTGGGTAGAACTACAGGTTCTCCTGTCTGGTGCACAGAGAAAGGCAGAGATGTTCCACTTGCACTCAAGGTTCACAGGACAATAATTTCAAACTTGGGTGCACAGAATAAAGCACTTTTCTATAGTATCTGCTGTCCAAAGGTGTCAAGCAACTGTCTCAAATAATCCTAATGCATGGCTAGTTTAAATCTGGGTGTGACCCAATTTACATTATTTTAGCCCTACATTTGAACAAAGAGGGAGACTAATTCTCTTACCCTGTGCAATGGATATTTAAGTTGTTCAGTACTTGACTTTACAGTAGTGGTAAAAATATTGGTACTCTGGAGTCAGGTAGCAGCATTTGTATGGTATATCTGTTCCACTTTATTATGAATGTAAATATTTGGTATTTGTGTCCAGTCCACAGTCATAAAATCCTTTGAAAAAGATTTATTTAAACTCAAGAAAGCAAATATATCTCCTTCATATTGATAAAATGAAGGTAAGGACAGGGACAATTTTGGCCTTATGCAGGTGTAAAGGTGGGAAATAGCAAAGTGAAGAGTTTGAGAGATATGTGCCCAAGGCCAGAAATGTTTGGCACATAGATTTACTTTGCCGTGGTGACAAGAATTTTTGATTTCTGTTTCAACCAAAACCTGGGACAATGGTTTGGGTGCTGTGGTAGTACTCAGTCACAAGCACTTTCTAGGCGGTTTCAGTCCAAATTACCTGTTTTTTCTTCACAGAGGGGAATTGTCTCCATTTATCTCCATATTTGTAGAGTGGTAGGCACTGGTGATTTTTTAATCTGCTATCCCACTGAAAAAATAGAAGGGACTGAGCCCTAATGCATCCCAAAACCAAGTGGTTTTGAGAACCATTCCAGTTCAAGTTCATCTCACCTTTAGTAGCAATCCTGATGTTGCACAATCTTCCTTCAATTTATTATTAATTCAGTTCATTTTCATTCAGTTCTTTCTGCAATTTCTGATAAGATGGCAATAGAACTATTTTGTTTAATGAAAATAATCACATACACGCCCACACTCACACATACAATCAATCACATTTTAACTATATTAAATAGTGGTGCCGTAAATACTGTGGGAAGTAAGTGGGTTTAGAAAGCATGACCTTAAAACAACTGTTAAACAATTTGTTGCTGACAACATTTCTTTATAAGGAACAAGTTTGGATTTATTGTAGTTAAATGGTCCATTGGGAAACATTCACTATTTTCAATGTCACAGACAGGAAACCCACCACATATCTTATTAAGACAAAATGTGTCCTTTCAGATTGTAGATTTTGAGTGAAACATTGCCTATGTGTCTCGTGAAAAAAAACTATTTATTTATAGCAATGCAGATTTATTTTAAGATTTACATATTAATAGATATATACAAGAGTTAGGCATTTGACCAAAATTACTAAAACTCTGTTTTCCACCGTAAGTCTGAAGTAGGGAACAATAGAAAGCCAAGCTATGCTAGGGCCAGACTTCAAAATTGCAATATAGAGTTCAGCCTTCAAAGATGAACATAGACAGATGTGATCTTTCTTCCTTTTGCTGAGAGCTGGCCAAGTGGAAGCCAGGTCTGGTCTGGAAATGCTATACAGCTGTATGAGCTTGTGCTGTTGTCTCTCAACACGGGCCTCTCAGTAAGTTTCGTATGCAACACCATGATGATGCATCCATGCTAAATTCTGAATTAAAGTTGGCTCATGTGCAGCCAAGTGATGCTTTGCCTTTAACAGACACTTAGCACAAGAGTGTAATGGCTCTGCAAAAGTTGATTCCTGTTTGCATGAAAATTATGTAGGAAAAGGGTCTGAAGGCTTATTCAGAGTTTGGAATAGCAGTTTGGGTCTTGAACTCCCAAATATCACTTGGGAGTCCTTGTGGCTCTGACTGTACCATTCAACCTCCTGAAGCAGGATGGGGTGGAGTGTGGCTGCCTATGGTCTCTTTGGTCCAGCCATCAACACGCTGGACCAGCCAAAACTCCCCTAGATAATACTCAGGCATAATTTGGGTGACAGCACAAGACGAGCATTGCTCTCAATTAGGCTGTTTGGATGCAGCCACCCTGTTGTTTTGTTTTTTGTTTTTTTTCTGGGAGGGAAAGTTAGGCATGTGGACATGAGTCAGGCTGCACCACTTGGCCAGGGGCCGGAGCACAAGGCTCACCTGCGTGCTTCGGTGCTAGAGAGGTGCTGTATGGTTGTTTCCGTATCTCAGGCCTTCAGCTGTAAAATGAGGGTCACAACAATTCCTTGCTAAGGATGAAACCTCTTAAAATAATTGCATTAAAAATTAAAAGACACAGCTTTCATGGAAAAAAAATATTTTAATGTATACTTGTGACTTGAAAGCATAGGATACTGTGATTTAAAAAAAAAAAAAAAGGCAGATAAACTTTTGTATTCCCTATCTTAGGTTGTTTTGTAAAAATGTTTATGTTAAACCAAACAGTAAAAACAATAGAATTATCACATTTGTTTTTTTAATGTATTTTCGCTTGTTAATTCACTAGTATTCCTTTAAATTCACGAAACTAGTGTTGAAATTTATATCTTTCTAGTCTCTGACATACTTGAGAAACCTAATGTTTCTGTAATTACACTGAATTCAAGGAAACTGATCTTCTCCTTTACATTTAAAATCTATTTCACATTTTTTGCAGTAGATTTTATATTTTTTCAAGTTGAAAACAAATTGCCAATAAATATATGAGAATTATTAAATTTTTTTTCCATTCTTATCTTCAAAGTTCACACCAAAAAACAGGGAACAAGAAAGCAAATAATAATAATAATAAAGAATAGAAGGAAGGAAGAGAAAAAGAAAGAAAAAGAAAGACATGCATTTGTCATACAAATAGGGAGAGAAAATAAATGTTTAATGAGAAGTGCGTGGAGTACCTTATGTCAAGGCTTCAAATGCTGGAGGACAGTATGTCTCACAGCCCCGAGTAGGATACTTGTATGTTTGATTGTATGTGAAAATTGGGGGGAATTAGTAACTTTGTTTATGTGTTTTTGCTCCATGTTACAAAACAAATCTCTTTATTGGGTATACAAGGTGGAAAAGCAGAGAAGAAGAGAAAGCCAAGCCTGCATGGCAATGAGCAGTGGAACTGGCAGGAGCGATTACTTTACATTCTCCTTGCCTGAAATTATCTATTTCCATTCTATAGCATCTTTGTTTGTCATTCCCCTGCTTATGTGGTTGCACATAGACTTTCTTTGTTTCTACATCCAAAACCGTTATCGTGTTACCTTTAAAGTTTGGCATCCAGCGACACAGGGGTCACCAGTGCCACGTTGTGCAGGGTTTGCATGACTTCATTAGCTAAATAGAACTGTGGGAACAGATTCTGGGTGACCTGCAAGCCACGGACAACTGTGGTTTGGTCTTTTTTTTTTTTTTTTTATTTAATATGTTGCTCCAAAGACACCTAGAATGTTCTTTCAAAGGTGTTTTCAGTGTCAGTCTTATAGAAACGCAGATTTGCTGGGAAAATAGAATACATCTGTTGTGCACACAAGGCCAAATTCTGCCCCACCATGAGTAGCTCTGAGGGTGTTGTCAGAGTCTCGCACTTTGCTTGTCTGCTGCAAGAGCGACAAATTCCCTCAAATGCACAAATTTCAAAGTGTCTTGATTATTGTTGCCAGAAATCCTGTTTTTCATTCAGAGATTTAATCTGTGGAACCAGATCAGTTTTCCTCAAGTATCTGGAACCAGTTTTTGTACCTGCTACCTTCTTCGCATGGGACTCTACCTGAATCTCACACGTGGTTGCAAGTTTTTGAAAGAAAACCTCTTTTAAAGAAAGGAGGCTTGGCAGCAGAAAATAAAGATGGGATGGCATGATATTTTTTCTAACGGTGGGAGCTCAGGGAATCTGTCCTGATATTACCGCACCTCCTGTTCCAAGAGGCAGAGGCTGGCCAGGTAGCACCACCACTAGGACTTCCAGAAACTTCATACAAATTCTCAGATGTGTTGGTGTTTTGCTGCCAAATAATGTTCCTCATAACCATTCACTTCTACTACTCAGAAGAGATGTAATTGCAATTTGTCAATCAGTGACATGTTGAACTGTTGGCAGAAGTTTCATGGGTGCCTTTGTTTAGTGAAGATACTGGAATTTTACGAGAAACTTCAATGTGGCCAGAATTAAATCTCTTGGACTCATCACGGGGAAAAAGAGAGACATTTTGGACTTTGTTTCACATCCTTTCTATACACCTGTTCATATAATACTTTGAAGTAGCTATTTTCTCCAACGAGTAAACCTATTCACTGCATTAGGAATGGCCATCTGGGTACTGATGGGTCTTCTGGTCTGTAGTTTTCACCCCAACCATATGACGTGCTGGAAGTGACATTATCCAAATAATACACCTGTCTCGTGGACAGGTAGCTATGACACATTGCACTGACTGAAATTATTACCCAACATGCTTCAACTGCTGGGCTAATTCTTATTCTCCCGCATGCTTCTCCAATTGTTTTTTTATTTAAATAAATTAAACCCCATCCTTACTGACATCATTAATGACCTACATAAAATCAAATGTGTAGGAGATCAAGTGGAAGAATCAGTGTTTATATTTAGATGTTATTGTTTAAAGCAAAGCCAGATCATTAAATCAGTAAACAGTACTTTAGCTAGAAGCTTGGTCAGATGATAAGCACATAGTTTATTATTAGATAGTACTTTATTATACTTTCAAAGACAAACTAGATTAACTGGGTGAAATGATCATTTTCCACTAGTAATTAAAGTGATGCAATATCTTTGGAGCTGAACAATGATGAATTTTGAAGGCAGATGGATTAGAATTTCAACATAGAACTAGATCCAGACTTTTATGGGAAGGCTCATTTTCGTACTGTTCACATGGAACTTCACAGCTTACTTCAAAAGGCTGCTAATCCAGACCCAATGTCTGTTTAAATGATCTTTATTTGAAAACAACGCATAGCTTGGGTTAGATAAAAGTCCAGGTCTTTTAACGTAGCACAAACCGTGATAAATACCTTCAAGTCAATAGTCAGGTTACAGTGCCAAGGTCCAGATCTTTCAGAAGGTTAAAAAAAGGCAGAAATAAAGAAAGGAAAGTAAACAAGATTTCCAGAGATTCTTGATTAGATGTTCAGTGGGTTCATATCTCTCCCTAGTGCCTACACATGAATGAGGACCAAGCAGGATCTTAGCCTCCCACTCTGACTTTCTGATGAAAGTAGATACTGATGTGAATCTTTGGGGCTGAGCCAAACTATGAGGTCTGGCTTTTGGTTCAGATCCAAAATTGATAAAAGTTTCTCGTCTGGATTCACTTTCTATACAATTTTACCACAACAAAACAAATGAAGAGATTTCTAGGTTGTCTCTGGGATGAACCTAAACCCAAATTAAAATCTGTATTTTGTTTTTTATGCATTTCTATGTTACCTCCTGGCCTAACTACCATAGGTATGGTAGGAAAACCTAGGGTACCAGAGGATTTGGGATATTCTGCCACTGCAAACACATCTACTGCATCACTTGGGCTATTCACTGGTTCCAGCTGCCTTTGAAGCATTTCTTGGAAAAATAGGAAATCTGTACCTTGGTTTCTTGTTTATGGTTTGTCAAGCTATGAATTAAAGTCCCAAAGTTATGCATAAGTCACTGGTGTGTTAATTTGGTTAAAGCTAGAGGTGAGCAGCTCATCTTTGTGACTGACAGATACAGTATTAGCGTCCGTGTCTGCCTTGCTTGGCTTCTCTCTCTTTCAGTTGTAATTGCATCTAAAATCCATATACGGAGAGAGTCAGAGTCACTCGTCAGAGTCGGTCACTCCTAGAGAAATGGCGGCAGTAGCTTTTTGCTTTCAATTTTCATTTAAAAAATAAATTAGGTTTTTATTCTTGTGCTGATCTGTTGCTGGTGGCAGACAGCAAGTAAATTTAGCAATATTTACTATTTCTCAAGCGTCAGCTCTTTCTTATTTAGTTCAATATGTTGAGATTCACTATTGCAGGAAGCGGGACAATTTCCCACTGTCTCTTTGCTGATCTTCTGAAGGATCCCAGTTTGACTCCAAGTTTTTCAGCCTTGCCCTCTCAAGTGAGTGTGAGTTTAATACACAGTTCTACACCGTTGATCCATCTTTTGTCCATGCATGCACACACGGGGATCTCTTCCAGTGCCAATCAACTCCGCAGTCTCACATCACTCCCACTGAATTCACTGGAAAGATGGGGCTGATTTCAGCAGAAATGAGAGCCCCATCCAGGCACCAGCATGTGCTTCATGCTGCTTGTTTGCCATTGATGAGAACTTATCTATCTTCTACACCTAAAATAATTCTGAATGTATTTCAGATTACTTTCTAGTGTTTAAACTTCACATATATGCTCACTGAAGATATGCTGGTGATAAAGCAAGGTGAAGAACATAGGTTTGTAAGATGAAAATGGTAAACAAACTTTTTATTGTTGTTTTGATGGGTTTGTGGGGTTTTTTAAATCAAGGTACTTGAACATCTACATTTTACTTTATAGCATTTCTATTTGTGTTTTTGCAGCAACTCAGATATATCTATATATAACTGAGGAGAGCATTCACATACATATAGGTATTATTCTGAATTTTACTGCTCAAAATAAAAAAATACAACTTTTCCTCCTTTCCAGTACTGATCTTAAAAGTACTCAGGGAAAAATTAGATAGCTATCAGGAGCTTCCTTAAGCATAGAAATGTCATCCTCATCCATTTGACCTGCTAAGGAATTAATTTCACATCATCGAGAGTTTGAGAGAGTTTTTAAGAAGGTAAATGCATTTTTTTTTCATTTTTCCCCTTTTTAATAGCAAATACTATCAAGAATGTTTGAAAACTTTTAGAATTCCCATCCAAGTTAATCCTTTTAAACCTAGCTATGCTTATTAGCTTTCTTTGAACAGATAAGGCTTAAACAGATGTGTCATTTGAAGAACTGAAGTCAATTTAATAGCAAAGAAGGATACAAAATAGTGGCTACAGAAGGTGAAATATGGCATTTGATGAAATAGTGGTGATACATTTTTAAATCTCTTCTAAAACTATATTGTTGAAATGACAGAAATTACTAGTGAGCTGTTATGGTTTTAGGAATTATAGGCATCAACCTATTTAGTGGTGCTAAGAAGCAGCTTGAATCCCTGGCTGTCTCTCTCAAGTCATTTCTGATGGCATGGCAGCTTCTGCAGTTAGCTGTATCTGCAGACAAGAAGTGCCTTGAATTTATCAGCTGGTGGGTTGAAATGTAAAGATAGGAAACCTCTTTATCCATCTTTAGGAGTAGAAGGAAATTCTTAAATCATCTGAATTAAAATGGCAATTTTAATTGAGTTCTTGCCTGTATCTCATTGTATATCCCCCCGGACTGTGGCAGCTGAGAAACACAACATCACCTCACTGGGATTGTCCTATTGTGCAAGCGGATGTGTCTGCTGTGGCTAGGCAGGGCTGTTTAACGTGGATGCGTATAGCAAGTGTCTATGGAGTTGAAAGACATTTCATTAGACGTAGCTGCAGCATACATGAATGGGAGAACCTTACAGTAAGATCACATTGTGCTACATCGTCAAGGAAGAGTCAAAGGAAATTTTTCCACTTCGCCATACAAAGCTTATCTTGGAAGGTTATTTACAGTTAATATTCCAAACAGGAGCTTCTGAGTTTCAGAGACATCACTGAAAGCACGCTTCAGGAATTTAAAGCAGTGCCAGCATTGGAAGGAGATGTAGAAAGAGTTGGAGGGGGAGTTACTGGCTGAACAGTTTTTATTTTCTGCCTGGGCCTGACTCCTTAATTCAGCAGCGCACGCACCCTGGAAGAGACCTCAGTGGGTGTAGGGATGTATCTCTACTTTGGGGTCCCTCTGAAGCGCTAGAGTAGAATAAAAGAATAAACCTCTAAACACAAAATAAGTCCTTTGGGGGCAGCTTCCCTGCAATTGTAAATCATCATGACTCCCTTAAAATTCTTATGCCTCCTGAAGGCAAATAAACAAGCTTTTTGTGTATTTTTTCAGCATTGTGGTAGCTGAGTAAAATTCATCAAAACCTAAGTTTCAAATTGTCCCTCTTTGCAAATCATCCCAGAGGTAACTGAGAGGTTGGGGAAGGGTTAACACTTGTGTCCAGGCTGGACATTGTCCTGTGAGGATCAGTCCAACAAATGAGGTAATAGGGTTTTGCTGAGGCAGAAGAAAGGGATGGCTTAGCGAGAGATGAACAGGAGCCAGAGCCAAATTTTAATTAATTAACTTCAGCTAGACTGAAATTCTTTTGTGAAAAGTCAATGACTGAGGCTAGTGAGTAAACTTGGAAACACCAGGCTGGGAAGGGAGTAAAACAATTAGCGTGGATCTCACAGCAATGCTGATAACAGTGGGGCCTACAAGAAAGCTGGAGAGGGACTGTTTACAAGGGCATGGAGTGACAGGACAAGGGGGAATGGCCTTAAGCTGAAGGAGGGGAGATTTAGATTAGATGTTAGGAAGAAATTCTTCCCTGTGAGGGTGGTGAGGCACTGGCACAGGTTGCCCAGAGAAGCTGTGGATGCCCCATCCCTGGCAGTGTTCAAGGCCAGGTTGGATGGGGCTTTGGGCAACCTGGTCTAGTGGAGGGTGTCCCTGCCCATGGCGGGGGGGCTGGGACTAGATGGGCTTTGAGGTCCCTTCCAACTCAAACCAGTCTGTGATTCTGTGATTCTATGATTCTATGAAAGCCTGGGTTTGTTCTCAACTAAGAGCTCCTTCTGGGTCCACTTCTGAGTGACCAGTGTTGCTAAGCTCTGAGTGGTAATACACACCTCCCTTTGCACATTTAGCTTGAGAACTGGGGTGATCCTTCTTTTATACAAATCCCCAGCTCCTGCAGTAAATTTATTATAAGGTCATTGCAGCTGCTTCTTAGGTTTTCTATTCTTTTTTTTCTGTATTTCAGGGAAGAGGGAGGGAATCTAAATGTATACAAAATGCTTCAGTCATAAGCATGATCCTGTCATTCATTTATTTTACAATTTAATTTTATTTTAAGCCAACCTCCTGATTTTGAGTGCATGAAATTCACAACACTGTCATGCGACAAAAGCTCACTTGGAATAAGCAAGCTCTTCACGACTGAATCTTTTAATATTAATGCTTTTGTTCATTTTCAGTAAGAAAATCCTGGGCCAGATCCTCAGCTATTGCCAACAGAGGAGGCACCACCAAAAAGAAGCTTCACAGAAGTCAGTCATGCTACCCAATATGTGCCATTTCACAATCTTGCTCTGCAGCAGGATTTTTTTAATGCTGTGAGATTTTGGGTTTTTTTTGTTGTTTGGGGTTTTTTTTTATGATTAAATGTTCAGGTGCAATTCATTTCCTCTAATCTCATTCATCAGAAAGTCAGATCTTGTTGCATGTTTTTGTTCCCTGGGTAGTCAATGGAGAGAGTACCACCCCTTCAAAGACCTTTAAGGTCCCTGGAGATGCCCCTTTCTCATCAATTTTTGCAAAGGCAGCCTGAAGGACTGTCTTCAAAAGATTTGGGCTTAATGGAAAGACTTGAAAAAATCCTAAGAGAAGTATGCACAAGAAAGAAAGCTGCAAATTTGGAAGGGTCTCTGGTCTTTGATCCTAATTCAACAAAATGATCTAAATTCAATACATGGGATAGAATCATAGAATAGTCTGGGTTGGAAGGGACATTTAAAGGTCATCTAGTCCAACCCTCCTGCAATGAGCAGGGACATCTTCAACTAGATCAGGCTGCTCAGAACCCAGTGAAGTGTTGAGTATGTGTGCTCACGCTTTGCTGAGCAGAATTGGACCAAAGGTACAGAGGCTTAACAGTTCAGCTGAGCCAGACTTCCAGTCCTTGTTTTTGGTAGTCAGGGTGCGATTTTACCATGAACACCAGTTCTGAAGTCTGTTAAAAAATATAAGCAGAAGAGGTCACTCGCGCTCAGCGAAAGCGACCGGCAGCCAATGTCAGCGCAAGGGTGCTGCCTGCATGCCACCAGCGCTGATGGGGTGACACCGGTTACAGCAAGCTCAGGGTGTAACAGAGACCTGGTAACGTGGACTAGCACTCCCTAATGTGCTCCTGCTCTCTCCTTTAATAGACTAAACACATATGTCTCTTTAGACACTTAGAAAAAGATGTTATGAAATGGCTGTAGTCACTAATGGGGTTTTAAATGGTTTTAACGTAATATGACAATCTGTTCACAAATCCTGATGTGTTTACAAAACATATCCTTGCTGCCTAATACGTTTATTTTAACACTTTATTCAGGCTTAAATACCATTTTCACATGCTAGGTTTGTTTGGATTTTGCATAAGGTTGTACCATTTATTCAGGAATGTCTGACAATAATGCAGCATTGGGAAAGAGTTCAACTTTTGTTTGGGTTGAATCACATTCAACTTCTGTTATTCACCATTTAGGGCCTGAGTCATCAAATAACAAAACACGTGGGTTAGGACTGTTTAGTTTCTGCTTTCAGCCAGAACAGGTGACCTTCTTTTTAGCATGACCACAGGCAAGAGAAGTTAGTCTCATATGGACAGAGTAGGACAGAGGTTAAGTGATTTCCAGCACAATCAAGTATTTTGCCATAGTGCAGTTTCATTCAGTTAGGAACAGTCAGCTGCAATTTTCCAGTTCAACATGAAGGTTAGGAACGTAGCTGGATTCCTCTCCAGTTATGTACTTTTTGGTGGTAGGGTCCACAGTTCCCTTTTTTCCCCGTTTTCAGTAGGTGAAGGAATCCTGTTCCACCCAGGTGAACAATTACTTGGCATCGGTTGTGTTCATCATTTCCTAGGATGATGTCAGTGTGTGCCATACCTGTGGTCCACACTATTTACCTTGCAAATCCTCCAGTCACTATGAACACCATAGGGTACCAGATGGCATCCGTCCGGCCACAACCATGTTCTTTCTTCCATGCTATACAGTGGATTGTCATATAGTAGCAAAACAGGGCCAGAGTTTCATCCTTCTCGAGGTGCTCAAGGGTCAGCATATGTAACGGATACCAGAATTGTGGAATGAAGATCATGCGAACATTTTGTTTCTTTGATATAATGAACTTCAACAGAAAGCTTAAGGTAGTTTGTGCTGGAGAATAACCACTAACCACATGTTTGGCTGTCATGGGCTTTTTTAAAGATTGAAGTAGTCATGTCTCTTCAAGAACCTCTCCTAAGGACAGAATTGGCTTTTGGCTTCATTCAGGTTTTGCATTAGTTTAGCTCCTACAATTTGGGAGGAAGCAAAAAGCAAGTTGAATACAGAATTTACATACATGCTCCAATTTCCGTATTGAAATGTTTGATATTAGTGAAGCAGAAGAAAGAGGACAAACTACTGTACTCTTATTATCCTTTCCCCATATTATGAATCTCCCATCTGTCCACTGTACTAAGCAGAATGAATATTTAATAATTTATTTATTTTCACAGGAAAGTCTACCAACATGTCACAACTTTGTCAACAGAGAAATAATAAGTGCTGTTAGTTAGAAGGAAAGAATTTCCAATCCCTACCACTTTCTAGGTCCTGGGTAATTTATAACATACTTGATATGGTATATATCAAATATGACTTTTAATATATCTGTCATTATGGATCATTTAAATCATATTTGTCCACAACTCATCTTTACTTCTAGTGAGGAGTTTAACTTTGATGCTATCCACTGGTAGGGATTTAGCCTTCCTTTCATCTTGTTTTTCTACCAGGTTTTTATTATAAACTGCAAACTTACCACCTATATAAAGAACCAAATAATTGCAGGACATCACATTTTTTGGCATTTAAGCTAATGAAGTTCCAAAGGAATTTCATTGTAGTTTTAGTTTTCTTCAAATTTCACCTAACCCACGTCAACCTGCCCATCATTCATGTTAACATGGATTCAGTACAACACGGCAGCAGTAGACCACACCACATGTGCCACAGTGTATTATTCTTTCTAATCAAAGGGTTTGCTTTGGTTTCCAAAGTGTGGGAAACCTGACACAAGATGCCCATTGCAGATAGGGAAGGATCCTCTGCTCTTCAGTGTAGTGTAATAATAACAACAACAATAACTTTGATTTTGTTTCAAGACTTCTCACTTGGGATCTTACAGAGGTTCTAATATCCCGCCATGCCAGCATATTATTTTTGGATTGAATGACTGGATGAGCTTGATTTACATCTTATCTCACTCCATAGCCCATAATGTGTTTTTAAATCATGTCTAAACAATTTACCACAAAAGCAAAATTGGAGGCAGGCGGTGGGAAGTATCTTGAATAAGTTGAGCATCAAAGAGAGAAACCTCAGAGGATGAAGAGGGTTTTGTTTGCAGCTGGCTGAGTCATGTTTCATGTGGGGTATGGTCCCTTGCTAATAATAAGCAAACTGCTAAAATACTATTCCACACTTTATTAACTTGTTCAGTAAGTTAGTATGTCCTGTGCAGACATGTTCGCTGGTAACTTCTTTACATTAAGAACTTTTCCCCTGATAGCCTTTCAGATAACATTAGAAAATAGCTTTTTTCCTACACTTCTGCCTTATGTCACACAGCCAAGCCTCTGAAGACGCTTCCTTTCCTGTGTTGCGATGTAGCCTGCATGGTCTTTACGCTGTGAATCTACAGCAAAGTGTCTTCAAAGAAAAGTGATAAACACATCAAGTGAATGCCTGCAATTAAAAAAAAAATAATATTGGTGGGGATAATAAAGATTGAGGATTACTACTGTTTCTGGATGAAAAATGAGGATTTTTGGGGGAAAAAAACATTTTTTGGGGACAGGTTTTATTTTCTTTGGAAAGTTTAGCTTCAGTTTGCTTTTCTTGCAGGATATTTGTGTTTTGACTTTTTTTTGTTGTTTGGTTTTGTTTTTTTTTATCCTTTCATTTTGAATAGATTGTCTTTCTCTTAAGTGTGTTTTGGCCAAAGAGGGAAGAAAAGGAGAACAATGTTAGAGAATAAAGATTTACCCTAAATCAATTTTGGTATTCAGTTTTCAGGAACAGTATTTCAGTCTTTGGAATAGCTCTTACTAAACTCTCAAATATGTGGGCACATGGAATGACTAGTTACATTTGGGAAAAACAGATAGACTCTTCAGCTAATCAGGCAAATGCTAATCAAGATGGGGGACAAGGGCTGACCTGAGTTGTGTATACTCTCGTAGTGTATGACACAGTCACGGCCACTCAACTGTGAAGCCCTTTCATCAGATATGGTTGCATCTGACCTGCAAATACTCTAATTATATAAATGAAAACTTTTACTCAGTTGGAGAGAGGCTTATGGGAAATGCTAAACCTTGAAATGGTACACCTTAAAATGCTCTCTAGGACATGGTTCTGTGGCTGTTAGGAACACACACTGCTGGTGTTCAAAGGATGCATTTTAAAGAAGTGGTGCACGAAGATACACGTCCCTTAGCATAGAGAGTTTGCCCCATTTATATGAAAACACATTAATCTTAAATGAGCGAGGGTTGAAGTGGCTGACTCACACTGGTGATGGTGGGAAACAAGGCAGTGTGTCCCTTGTGCTATGCTGAGAATACACCCACCAGATTTGCAGCTATTCAGACACATGGATAACCCAAGTATTTAGGTCAGCTATGGCTCTCAGGCCATGAAAGCAAATGTGCAGCCAGAACAGGGCATGAAAAGTTGACCTGGGACTTATCTGCTGTGAATATCCCAGTAGAATAGGACCAACAGAGCCACCACTTCTTCTGCCTTCTGTCTTCTGTTGAAAGACATGATGCCCGACAGAAGAGAAACAGAAAGCAAAAGAATGGAAAAATTGAACTTGTAGTCAAAATGAGAGATATCCTCCACAATGCCAGCTTTGCTCTTAAATTAGCCAGTAGTCCAGTATTGAGGACATTGCTGTTGGATGGAGGAGGTGAGGGTCAGCACTAGAGGGCAATACAGCCACACACTTAGCCACACAGCAGTGACTTTCGGTGGACAATGTTTCCTCCGGTAATGTGAAAAAGGGAGGGTGGAGATGAGGTGTCAAAACCATGAGTCAGAAAGTAAACTGAAAATGCCAGTCCTCTGCCATGCAGCAATTTACTTTATCAGACCACTATCAGAAATTAACACTGGGCAAAGATGCAAGATAAATATCATTAATTCCATTATTAGAGATAGATAGTGTAGTATAAAGAAGTTTCACAATCATCTTGGAAATTACTAACTTGTATTGCATGTATACTATATGAAACCAGCTAATCCAGGTTTAGTCTGATTATTTAAAAAAAAATAGTTTCAAGACTGGCCAAAAGGGTTAAAGTCCAGCTGGATAAAGAGCAGCAAAAACCCCTCAACTCTCAGAAAAACAAGTAAAACCAATATTTTTAATGCCAATAGCCGCTCAGGGTGCCATTCTGAACTTGGCCTTGCCCTCTACTTTACTGAAACCCTATACATAAAAATGGAGAGATGGCTGATACTGGACAGGCTAAAAACTTCAGCCTGTTGGGACCAGGATTCATTTCAACCCATCAGTGTTCATTATTCCACTAAGTGGTGACATAATTACAGCGCTGAGATCCTCAGGGACTCAGCTCCAGCTAGCTCCCATTTGCCGGCCTTCCTGCAGAAGAATGTCAACTCTGCTGTAAGTCAAGCAGTGGGTTTGTAGATGTGATGGTCAACTCCATGACTGAACGTGAACTTCTTCCCCAGAAATCTCTGACTGTCTCCCCTATTACACTGGGTTTAAAGCTCAGGGAAGACTGAAAATAAATAGAGTTGTAAATTCTGCCCAGCCCGTGTCAGGCATAGCACTGCTTTTTCCCCTCTCCAGCATAGTAAATCTCTAGTTTTATTTCGATACTGTTATCTTCATGGTTTTGCAGGCACAAATCTCTGAATTTATATAGACACCAAGAATGGAAATTTTGTACCATGGAAGGGTCTGCCCAAGTATTTTGACATAGGCTTATACCCATGGCAATGGGAATGAGACCTACAGAAATGTGGACTTTTGATATCTTTTCCATGTTTGCACAGTGGAACTGTGCCAGGTTTGCTGCTTGTTGGGCTGCACCTTTGTAACCAATGTGGGATTGGTACCTGAACGTGTTTACTTTTGAACTTGGCATCAAATGCATCAGCATGTCCTGCGTACAAAGGGAAAACATGAAGTAACCCTTCACTACAATTCAAGCAGCTTGGCCACTTGAATTATTTATTTTATAGTGCAGTGCTTCTACAGCTCCCTGCTGGCTTTATGTGGCCTGCAGAGCTGCTTCAGCACAAATCTATATAGTGATTTCAAGTTAATAGAAACTCATCAAGGCCATAAAGGCCACGAGTAGCAAGATGCAGCTCAAGAACAGACATCCTGAAACCCTACAGTTTAAAGGCCTCATTATTACTGATGGAAAACAGAGAAAATATTAAATCAGTATGGAAGAAACTTTAGAGACATACCAAGGTAGATCATTGCCTAGGGTGGTATGCAATGAGCCTTTTAAACATCTCCAGATCAGTCTCCAACTTTTGGAGCAACAAATTGGCAATAGACAAATTTACATCATGAATTAGGCAGTTACTTTTAGGCAAGACTGACTGAGCATTGACATATGCTACATATGCTATCACAGCAAGTGGTGGATTTTTTTCTTTTTTTGAATGCACATTCTGAGAGATGTTTCATAAGGTGGAAGTTGTGATTTAGTCAAACAAGCTGTGACACTTCTTGCAGAGGTAGCTGAATGAAATGCAAGGGCCTGCTTTGTATAGAAGGTCAGACTAGCTGATCCAATAGTCCATTCAGAGCTTAAAGTCTCTGAGAGCCTATAGTCTGAGCTACAGACTTAAGCCTCTTACTGAGAGTTGAAACAGTTTTGTATTGTCCATAGATCATGTATAGAGGAGAAAGCAAACCAGACGGTGAGCAGTGGGTTGCATACGCCAGGGAAGATGTAATTTGAAAAGGAATCCGTCCTTATACTGAGTCATAACAGAAGTTTTATTATTACCTCTCCATGTGTGGGTATAATACCTTATTTAAAGTTGGAAATACCAGGTACGTCTGAAGTGAAGATTACAAAGCAGAAAGACTTTAGAGTGGTTAACAAGATATCACACTAAACATCACCCTATGCCAAAAGATGAAAGGAGAAAATCAACAGAAATGCAAACACTTAAGAGTTGCTATTGTTGTTTTTAAATTTGCCCATCCTCAATGAATATATAAGCACGGGGAGGTTTCGCTATCCTGTGTTTGCTCATCCCTGGTCTTTCGCAGCTCACCTACTGCTTAGATACATTAGAGGCAAATAGTATCTGAAAAAAAAAAAAAATCACCTCTGATTTGCATCAAATCAAAGGAGTTTGTAGCTATCTGAAGTTTTACAAGTGGGGACTTCACTTTAGTGATGAAGTTTCAATGGCTTATTTCCTGGTACTTAGAGGAGATTTGTGCTGCACCAGTAGCTTGTTAAGCTGTTACCCTATTTTGTTAGGTACTAATTTCTTTTAACCTGAGTTTACTTTGTCTTGCTTTGTTTGCTGTTATTTCTTGAGTGGGTTTGGTTATCTCCTCCTTAAAAGGAGATTTCAGACTGATAGTATTTACCTAAGCGAGCCAGGGACATTATCTTAACCTTTAATGCATTTGTCACTTGACAACTATTTTGGAGGACGTACTTTCTACTGATTCTAAATAACTGCTTCTGAGTTAATCTGTAAATGTGAGAAATTTCTTAAGAATTACACGTGAACATAAAGGTTAATATGGTCATATTACCTCCTTTCTAACTAAAACATCAAAAATGTATATGAAAAGAAGAAAGTGAAAATAGTAGATAGACAGACTTATGTGATGAGTGTGGTTTTTTTCCCTAATGCTTGCTCCAAAGCTCGGTAAAGTCAAGGAAAGATCCCCTTTCCTTCTGTTAATTGAATCTCACAAAAAAACAAGACTCTTGTGTATTTACCACTGTATTTGTAAAAGACACAAAACAAGTAATGTGTATCCAGCAAAAGCAAGGCAACAGCACATCCTAGATGCCTTTGAGAAGCTCGAGCTGTCCATAAGCCAAATGCATTGATTTGAATGTACAACTTGATGAATAGCTCAGAAAAAAAAAAAAAAAAAAATTTCCCTTACAATGAACATTGACAGCATATTCTCACTAGGTCACTTTTTCTGGTCCCAGTTTTCATTGAGAAACAAAAGTTAAGGCTTGGACAAAGATGAAAGGCACCTAGTAAGGACTTCAGGAAACTCTTCCATGTCAGGTTTTGGTGAGTTTGGAGAGGGATGTTGGCCACGGTGAGGGAGGACCTTACTCTAACAGATGCATCACTCACAAAGTTGATTTATACAGTCATTCTGACAAAGTTCCTAAACTTCACAATCTTCAGTCTAGTTGCAGTTACAGTAAATTGTGCTGCTTACGGATAACTAGCAATGGCACAAACATTACTTTAATCTTCAACCCTATGTGATTTCTTCTGTTTCCAAGAGAAGTCCAAGCAGTAAGGACCCGTTCATGTCAGCAACACTGTCATGAATCCAAGGACGATTGGCTGCAAGGGTTTATCCATGTCAATAGACCAGATCCAATAGAGAACGTAGGTGCTTTAAAATGCCAAATGTTTTTAAAAAATTTACCTTGCTTTACCAAGGGACTTTTTAAAGTAAAATGTAAAAATCTGGAACCAGAGATCAAAGCCTAATGCTCCCTTCTTCTAGTTGAATATCCCATCATCCCTGCTCTACATATTAGCATCTTTTGGGAGTTTAACACAGGATGACTGCATCAACAGAAGTGGAAATTGCATAGCTCAGCCAATTCTGGCCAAATAGAAAACACCAGCCTAATTTCATCTGAAATATGAATTTCCATAAAGAGTTGAAAAATACACTCTCTTCCATTTCCTTTCTTTTTTCTTTTCTTTTTCTTTTTTTTTTTTCTTTTAATCTACACACACACACAGAGTTCCCCATTTTCATCACTTTTTGTGAGTTTCACTCTTGAAGAGTGAAATAGCCTGAAGATGGTTGAATTAGGAAATTTTTGTACAATGTTTGACTGGGCAGAGTACCCAAGGACCAAAAATTAGATCACACCACGTTTCAATTTCAAAGTATATAAAATTACCTAAAAAATTCCCTTACCAGAAAAAGCTCTAGAAATTTGTATTTTTTTCTTCATTATTTGAATCTCAGCTGCATAAGAGAAGTATTGAGCATTCCCAGCTGAAATCATGAGCATCCTCTAGCCCTTCCTTCTCATCACTTTACTGCCTTTGCTACCCATTGTGTAGGCTCAACATTTATTCTTCATTCTTTCACTTGGACAACTTATGATCAAAATAGAAAAAAAAAAAATAAAAATTAACAAGTACCACATTGAATAGGAGAAAATAGAATTACAAGTAAAATGCCTGAAAATCACACTGGAAGTCCATTAGCAAGACAAAGACTCAAGCCTGGACCTCATATCCCAGCCTACGATTCAAAGTTTTTGGGTTTGGGGGTTTTTGGTTTTTTTTGGTTTTTTTTCCTCATGTTTTAATTGTAACAGCAACTACTTTTGAAAGTGCAAAACCACTCTCAGATAGGTTTTTCTAGTGTACCTTTTTCAAATCACAAGCTCAAGGCTTTAATGAATTCATGATTATTATTATTTATTACTGTAAACTGTCTTATATGATACCGTCTGAGATTGCATTATCATAATGAACCTGAGTAGAGCACCCACAGTCCCTCCTACACAAGGGAATCAAAAATTTCTAAGAATCCGATTTCTAAGTATGATCTTTGGTGAATACCAAAGAAATATGAATCACTTCTCATGAGTCACATGAAAATGTTACAAGGCATAAAACAAGAGCTGTTCACGTGAAACTTTTTGCATGAGAAAAGGTGGCCAGCTGACTAGGTCAGCAAAGTGGCTGCAGGACCTGCAAATTTCCACTGAGTTTTATTATTTTTACACATGGGGAAAAAAAAAAAAAATCTCCTTTGCTCAAGACACTGAGGCAGTGGGAAATGTGAATTGCAGATAGCCATATTTAAACCAAAGCCCAGTAAAAAAACCCCACCTCTGTCAAAAGCAATTTACCACACCACAAGCTTTTTAATCGATGTGAGAAGCAGGTTGATTCTGAAAACAAAACTGGTTAATAACAGGTTTTCTATTGCTCTTACCACATTAATGCTATAGATTCAGTGTCTAAAAAACAACCAGTACATCTGTCTAACTCTCTTCTTATTACATGATTCACTGTTGTGCCTGCTCTATAATTTTGATATACTTGATCTAGCTTTACAGTAGGTCTGTAGTGTGGTCTGTACTGTGTGAGTGCCTGTTGTTGGTACTGACATGAGCCAGTTTAGAGATGTCTTGGGAATCTCCACCAAAACCACAGCCTCTTTGGAGCAGACGTGCCCAGAACATTTATTTGTGGATTTATTCACACCATCTACCTGTAAGATAGAGAATTAGTATCTTCTTGTCAACCCCATTTTGGAGATGATAAACTGCTGCCTGATGAAATGGTGGGGCTTGCCCACAGTCAAACAGAAAGTCTGGGGAAGAGCAAAAAGCTGCCCCCAAATCGTCTCAATCTTGCTCAAAAAAGTGCTTTGCTTTTGTAGCGTAGTTATCCCTGGATGGACAACAAAATCTCTTGAAATATTTGAGATATTAATTTTCTGATTGGCAGTCTTTGAAAGACTGAGTTTGAAAAGAAAAAGACCCATCTGATAAACTGCAATGTGGATAAGGGTTTGGTTCACCAAGGGCAGACTGTTTGACAGACTACACAAATGCCAAATAAAAGCAACAGAAGTAGTTTTGGTTGTCTTGTAAACTAGGGAAAACATATCAGCATTTTTGTACACTCATAAATAGAATCAGATCTGGTGGTCTGCTGGCAAATGAAAGTAGAAAGGAGGGATGACATGATAGATCTGACTGAATTGACCTGCATCTGTCACTAAAAGAAAGGGGTTTGTCCCCAGAAAACGTCCGAGTTCTATTGCCAGCAAGCCATGCTCTAGGATGGAGTATGTTGCTCCAATAAAGTTGATATAAATATAAGAAAATGGCAAAAATGTAAAATTAATTTTCTAAGCATCTATTTTTTTCCTCACTACAATGTTTGCTTCTCCTTTAATATGCTGAAAGTAAAAGATTTTCATCCCAGAGGAAAGTTCTGGACATGCTATGTTATGCAGTAACATTATGCTCTCATGTTTCAGTCATCTAAATATTGTTTTTGGGATTACTCATGGAAACTTCATAGTGGAAGAGGAAAGGGGAGGGGAAGTTGCATGGAGAAGGGAAGGGGGAATCATCCTTTATTAAAGCTCAATTAGCTCCAGAAAGGAACTCTGTGAAGTGCATGAAAAATATTTTGGATTATTCAAAGACATCTGTAATTTGGGTATCTGTTTTCAATGTCAAGTTTCCTCCTAACCCCTATCACTTTTTTTCCCCTTTTTTTTTTTTTTTTTTTAAATTTCTGCAGAGGAGGATAATGATTATTTCAGAAATAAGTGAGGGAAAGATGGATTGTCTTTATACGAAGTGTAAGTGTTGGGTAAGGCAATTAAGCGGAACAGAAAATAACTAGGATTAAAACCCTTTTTTAGATCCTGCCAGGGCTGAAATCGTTGTCACATGGAAGATGTGTTTAAGCTCCAGCAAAGTTTGGGTGAGGCAATTGTGAAGATGACTGTCTAATGACTGTAAAACCTTCAAAACGGCAAACAGAGGGGAAGTCTTGCTGCGAAGGAAGGGCACCTTCTCCCCCCCCCTCCTTTTTTCTGTCGGATGCCAACTGCGCACCTGTGATAAATATAACCCTACAGCTGTCATCTGGGGCTGGGAGCCTGGGGAGGAGTGGGCTGGTGGGGACAACAGGTCTCCTCGCCCCCCACGCGGGCTGTTTTCGGCTGGGGTTTCAGCTCGCAGTTCCAGCGAAAGCAGGTGGCGAAGCCGGGGTGAATCACTGAGCTGGCAACGTTAGAGTCAAGGTTGAGGAAGGGGTTGTTACACAACTTTCACGTTTGGGGTGGAGAGCGATGGGTGCTCAGGAAAGAGCAAACCCACACAAACTCATCGGCTGCTGGGGAAGGTAGGAGCTTTAACTCTTTCTCTCCCCGTTTGCCCTCCCAAAACCTGCAGGAAAGCGACACATAAGGGAGACTATGGATGAAAAGAGAACATGTGAAATTACACAGTGGTTTGTGTGATGTTGATTATCCAGCATCATCAGACTGGACCTCTTTGCTTTGGAGAACCAGTTTTAGTAGGCTCCAAGCCATGTGGAGTGAGAAAAATCAGAAAAACAACCCCTCATGCACACGCACAGAGGGAGGAAGCAGATTTGTAAAACCACCTCCCATCTGAAGCAGGGTGCAAGTCACTGCCAGAGCAGTTTCCCCTCCAGCTGCTTCAAAACAGCTCCATTTTGCAGCCTCAGGTGCAAGATCCCTGGATGATGCAGCCCTTCCTCCTCTCCTTTATGTTTCCACAAGACCCAGGGCACTAGCTCACCCCCAGCCCTCCCTGCTAGGTCAAGATGACAGATCTAAATAACAGGAGTAATGACAGCTGATGGTATAATTAGAGCAGTGAATTAAGTGTGGGAGTCCTGCAATTTGAGAGGTAGCTTGTGACCTCTGGGCTGTATTCGTCGTTGATGTGTGCCCTGGGACACCCCTCTGCAATCAGCGGGATGGCACAGGCAGCGAGTCAGCGCCTGTTTCATCCCTTTCTGGCAAAAACACGCTGTGAAGGAAAAAAAGACACCAAGTTCAACCTGCCCTACAGTTTCAAAAAAAAAGGGAATTGGATGCTGGGCTGAGATATTCTTACTCTGGTTGCAGATAATCTGCTTCGGTATTTGTATTTAATAGTAGTAGCGTGTAATATTTCTAAATCACTTGTACGCGAAGTGGTGTGATTGGACATCAATAGACCTTAGTGCAACCTTGTGCCCAACGAGCAGCCTAAACTTAGAGACTGGCTTCTGGTTCTTGAGATCACCACGGTTGCAAACATCACCTTTGCTGCTGACGGTTTCAAAACATTGTTTTTTTCCTTGTGTTACGCAGTGAAATTTCAGACCCAGAACTTTCTGGCATTTGCTTCTGAGGAGAAAGTGAGGAAATTAATCTGTTCTGTTTGTTCTGGCTTAAATATGGAAACATCTGTTAAACTGTCTCCAATTGCCTCCTGGCTGCATGAAAGTGATGACAAATTTTACCGCTGATTACTGAGTATTTTTCATACTTTTTGCATACTAGTTCTGCACAACACTCAAGACCGCCGTACCTGGTGGTTTGTCCAACTGTGAAATGATTGGGATTGCACCTGCTGATCAGCACTGCACATCGTATTGATGGGCTTCCCCACAGCTATATATCAGTGCAAAACTTTGTCAACTTTCCAGGAAGGTTCCAATTATCTATATGTATTATATTATATTGCACTATATTTTTTAAAAATCTATACAATATTCATATATATACTCTATACATTTATATATATTTATTTATATTTATCCTTATGTATTTATGTTCATTCATATCTACCTTTGTACCTTGTCTCTGGGTTGGCTTTCTGACCAGAAATTGATCTGAGAAATAGAAATGGATTTGAGCAGATATCCTATTGCTCAACACAGCACATCAGTGCTAAGCAAATAGTTCAAAATGGAGAAAGAAGTACTCAGCTGAGCGACCCTGGCAAGGATTGGTCAGCCCTTTGCTGGGGAGATGGGCCAAGTTCAGCAAGCAGTAGTCACCTCGCTCCCAGGAGTCAGGAGATAACCTGTAGGACAGATGAGCCCTACAAGGCCAGGAAGTATTTAAAGGATGTGAAAGATTTTAAGGGAGCAAAAAATTTCTTGCAGGTGTTTCTGGGTTGGGGAAAAAGCTCCTGAGTGTCTGAGTGGAGCAGGGAGGGGAAGATCTAGAAAATGGAGGAGGAGGAGCAGAGGACTTAATGGGCTGTGAGGTTTGGGTCCGTACTCAGAAGTTTGGTTCAATACCTAGTGTCCTCGGGAAAGAGCACTGACGTGCATTATAGGGTGTCACTAATCCTTCCTCAGCTGCTGAGGCAACCCAGATTGCAGCGAGCGTTTAAGTGGGCTGAGTGTAATTACCTGATTGGCATTAAGTAACAAAGTAATTAGCACTTTTTGGCACATCTTCCTCTGAACGTAAATAACGCTTTTGTAAATAAGATATTTATATGACACTCCCAGCAATACTCTTAATGATGACTTTAAAGGTTATTTCGCACATTTTCCAGAAGTAGCCCTTAAATTAGGGGTGCTGGACAGTGGGGATTTCTAGCGCACAGAGAGGTTGAGTCAACGGGCTAAATTTTGCTGACTGGTGTAAACTGTGGTAAGCGTCAAGAGCTTTACTGAGACAACTTTTGAGGCTGTAGTGGTAGAAGACAACACATTTATGGATGATCAAGGAAATTCCTTTCACACATGGAACCTTGGGAATTCTGTACTGCACAGTGAAACTGAAGCAAGATACAGTAGAATGGATCGGGATTATTGAGAGAAATTATTTTAACATAAACTATTCGACATTTAAAGTGAATCAGGGAAAGAACTATATCTTCCTTCTGTAGCTGTTCGCTAGGATCTAACAACTTAATCTGAAGTTTCATAATTTAAACTGTATAAATACACTTGTTCAGTGCATTTGCTGCAATTCTGCAATTATTTTGTAGCAAAATAGCATCCCAAATCATCAGCAAAGGTTCCCAAGTGCTGATAAGAGGCTAGAAGTAAGAATCTCAGAATGCTATGATTATTCGCACTGTATAAACCCCCTATTTTTAACCAAGATGCTTTGCATAGAAAAATATTGCTATCTTTAATTATAACTGCTAAAGGTTAAGAGGAAAGTTTCCCTTGGGTTGTTTAATCGCAAACTTTCTGCAGGGCTTCTTGTATATTGCGTAGTAAAGGCTGTTTCTGATCATGTGTTAGATCAAGCTTCCTTTCTGGAGGATTAGGAAATGTGATGGTTTCCTCTTGTTCCAAGGGAAATGAATTTGTTAGGCATTTGGTGGAACCCCGTGGCTAACCATATATCACAACTTTTGGGCAATCACTGTTCAATACCTGTCTACAAAATGCTGGGGGAGAAAGTGGGGGGGCAATGTAATAAACTCTGTGCTTTCTCTGCAAAATTAAATTATTGCAGTGAGCTTTGGATGATGTTAGGAAAGTGACACAGTGAGAAATGTAACTTTTTTCCCTCTATTGCCTTGAGTCAGTTGATAATTCACAGCAGTGAACAAAAGCAAGCCAGAGGATAACACGTTAGCAAGGTCTCTGCAAAATTGCTGTTTGTGTTAGACTTTTTCTTTATCAATGAGATCCGCTACCAGTTCATACTAAAATTCAGAGTGCTGACAAACACATTTCTCTTAACAAGATCACCATTATTTTATTCTTTTTACTAGGCAAGATGAGGACAGTGACTAGTAAGCAGAGCTCCTGAACCTCCTGAAACTTGTGTTTTGAGGGGGTAGGATCTTATTGTTTCAGCACAACCACATCCAGCTCATGGGTTTTGAAAGTCATGTAACCATCAGCATGAAGAATTTACTCATGGTCCCTTGTACCATCGGGGAAGTGGGGGCATCATCTGATGCACTGCCCTCTTCTCTTTCCCATCCTCCCCTTGCACTGCTACTCAGCACACGCTTACTTGGAAGGGGATTAAATATCATGATTTGGCACCTGGAAGTCCAAGAGGAGGTTGGGGCCCCACAACGATGTAGATTGTCCCATCTCAGAGAAGGAGTTTGTGCTTCAGCCGAACTCCATCTCCTGCACTCTGCTAGCTGGTCACCAAAAAGGCCTGAGGCAGAAGAAAGATATTATTCCGTTGTTGTTGTTATTATTATTATATTATTATTTTACTTATTCATTTATTCATTATTACTTTGGAAAAGGGGTTGTAATGGCCTAACATTGTGTTGAAGTTGTGGCTGGTTTCCTTCTGGGGAAGTTGGTTTTTTGTTTGTTTTGGTTTTTCCTATGCCTCTGTCCTGACCCTCAGCCGTTCCTGAGTCACCCAGGCAATGAACTCAGATACCACACTGCATATATCAGGCTTTTACACAAAAATGTTTTGCTGTACTAGAGTCAAAGCACATATTTAAAAAAAAAA
>VXBL01008717.1:681010-701174 GCA_013400195.1 Aramus guarauna
GACCTTTGGGGGGTAAAAAAAAAAAAAAAAAAAAAAAAAAAAAAAAAAAAAAGGATTGCAAGGCTTTCAAATATTTTTGCAATAGAAATGTACCGATGTGTTACACAGCCCTTTCAGTCTTGTCCTTCAAAGTCAAGATTTCTCCATTTACACAGGGCTATCACTGTCAGCACAAATGGGTCTTTAGTCTGATATTGTAACTTTTGCTTTTCTACAAAATGAGGAGAGTCACGAAAAATATTTGCTACAAAGAAGGGGTTTAGAGTTACAATTTAAGAATTGCCAGGCTATTTACTGACTTTATCCTGAGCCTCAGTACTCTGACTGTAAATAAAATGCTGTTGTATAGAAGGAATAACGGGGTGAAGTATCACTTTTGGTTTTGCAAAATCAGTCTGTTAGGTAGGACAGCTTGAAACTTGTGATCTGAGATTTTTAAACAAAAATCTAAATGGTTTTATTAAAAAATTATTGCTAAGTGGACTATTAAAATACCAGTATCATAACTATTACTAACATTGATCCATTAGTGAATTTAAAACTCCACTTTCTAATAACAATCTGAGACTGTAGCTCATAATTCCCTTTTGAGATCTGGAATACCTGGCGTGCTTCATCAGTTTTCACATACTGAAGTCATATAGTTCCATAAGAATTTCAGTTTTTATGACAGTAAGGCTTTAGATCTTAGCACTGCATAGAGAGAAATTTTTATTGCAAATATTCAAATACAACAAAATAAAAGAAAATGCTTAAATACAGGAAAGCACCCTAAATTTTCTCTTTCCTATTTTTAAATCTTGTAATTGTGTGGCTCACCTCAAGATTTAAAGAATGAGGTGACTTATGAATATTGAAAGTGAATAATTAAAATTTCAACAGCAAAGACAGACCCTCTTAGATCTTGATGAACTAAGTCATGCTTTTTAACTGCGCTTTGTAGACTATTTTTATTAAAATGATGATGATTTATGATTGACCCAAACCAGAAAAATGCAATAAAAAAAAATCAGAATTTCTCATACTTTTTTTCTTCTTCTTCTTATTTCTTGACATTTATGTCTTTAACTGTGAAGCTATTTTTTTCTTTGTCTGACAATCTCCGACTTATATTGGAAACATATTTGAATAGCCTATGCCTGTTTCTTTGAGATTGCATTAGGCTATTGATGACAGTTAAACCAGAATGCATTTTTAAGCTGAAATTCAGAGCATGTCAGAACAGAAACTGAAGTCTCTTAGGTGTTTGAATAGATTATCAAGATGATATTTTATCAGCATTAGGGATATTATAAATGTATTTATATTGCACAAAAATAGATTCTAAGGCATTTAACAGAAAAGATACATTATATTGATTTCTACCAATCCCTCAGAAATTCCATTCAGTAATACTTTTTGTCCTATGGTTCTAAAACAATATAAGTTGTGAGGAGATAAGAGTACTGAGTTTTAATTGCCCTTTCTTAAAGAGAAATTACTCTGCAAAGCCCTTTACCAAGTTGTTGTAGCAGAAGCCTCTACTGAAATATTAACACATCCTGAAATTGCGTTATCTTCATCTTATTCGAGAAGAGCTGGGCAGATGTGGTACAGACGCCCCTTCCCCATGCCTTATTGTTACACACTGATTAAATTATATCACTGAGTTTTGGCTGACTGTAGATACCCAAAGAACACACCTGAAGCAAGACATCTGGGAGAATTTTAGTTTTTTTGTTTTTCTCTTCACCTTGTTCTGCTGCTGCTGACAGTTTCTCTCCCAGAACCCAAATCTCATCCCTGGGGCTTCAACAGATTTGTGCATTGGTGAGACCTGGGATCCAGGATGCACTGGGTACATTTCCACCACTGTAAAACATAGATCTTCATTTCATGGATCTGGTGTCCTCAGTGTCCATATTTCATGACCAGTATTTTGTTCTTGGCATCTCTTTGGGCGTGAATCGAGTCCTCTGCAGAATTAAGCACAACTGCAGTTCCAGGGACAGCAAGTGAAACAAAGTAAGGATGAAAGTGCTCCGGATTTGAGTTGTTTTGCCTTATGCAATCCTCCAACCCTATTCCAGTGATATTTCTACCCTCACATACCTCACTCAGCTTCTTAGCACTAGCCAGCTGGGGAACACTTATTTTCAGGTTGTACTATAGAAATACTGCTTTGGTGGACTTCAGCACAGCCCTCGCATTACTTAAAAAACTTTAAAAATAAACCAACAAGAGAAAAAACCAATAATAACGTTTTATGACTGCAGGGCACCCCTTGGGAGCAGATGGAAACGTGGCATGCCACTGTGCTACAGTGCCTGTGTGGTGTGAATGCAGCCTGTCTGCTCTACACACAGCTCCAAGCTCTGTGAAACCAGACATTTTGCTCCATTTAGCAAGGGCTATGGAGACTACTTTCAGGCGGTAACAACACACATGCAGTCAAAACCTCTTCTTTGTTATGACCTTGAACTGGAAGGGGAAGGAGAAGATAGGAGGTTGTAGCAAGAGTGACCCTGAGTATGCCCTGTAGGCTCAGCTCAACGCGACAGGGTCCATGGAGGGAGGTAATGACTGCAATCTTTTTGCCATGAGCAACAACCCCCCGTGTAGGCTGTTAAAAGAAAGAATGGTACCATCCTTTCTCTTGGAGGATAGCACAGTGACTCATAACAGCCTTGGTATTGCTCAGCTTGAGATCGAGGAGTGGGAAGGGAAGAGCCCTCACAAATACTGAGTTTACAAATAGCAGTGAATTACTGATTCTGATACTTGCAGTTGTGAACCCAGAGAATGTCACTTTTTCTCTGTGTACAGTCCTGTTCCTTCCCCTGGAAATCCCTTACGGGGCAATGCAAGCTCTCTGGATGATGACAACCTCTTAAGCTAGGTGCTCTTAATCCATCTCTCTGTAGCCTGCTTCTTCCCTAAGCACCTAACTTTAATGAAGTGCCTGAATTTAGACCGTATGGACAATCTGGCTCCTGTTTGTCTAAGTTATGCAGAAGAATGATGCTGTCAAATTGAATGGATTAGTTATTTTAAAGGAAAAAAAAAAAAAAAAGACAAAAAGGAAAAGAAAAGAAAAAGAGGAGTTCTAAGGAATACCTGCTGTAGGTGATCCCGCTTTAGCAGGGGAGTTGTACTAGATGGTCCCCAGAGATCCCTTCCAACCTCTACCATTCTGTGATTCTGATTCTGTGAATTTCAGAAAAACATTATTTCTATTTTACAGGTGAGTAAACAGAAACCTAGAAAGATTTAAATGAACAGGGCTCATTAACACGCATAGATAGGAAGGGAACCCAATTTTTCTGATGTGAGCCTGCTGTCTCTCACTGTCATGCCACTTTTGCTAGTAAAGCTATCAGAGATAGCTCTTCCTTCCTCTCTCATGCTTTGCATGTCTTTTGAAATGGCAAAACATCTTCTTGATATAGACATCAGTGAAATAACTCTGTCTAAACATTTATGTAGCTGTCTTTTAGAAATAAGGTGGACCATTTAGCTTGGTGTGTTCGGGTCTTGAAACCTTATGCACACGTTTAAATATTCCATGCATTGGAGGGACGAATTAAAAAGGAATTTCCCAATGTGAGTTTTAACACAAAATTGGATGACCAGCAGCCAAGCTTCAGATTTCCTTTCACTGGTTCTTTGTCTGCTACATCTGCATGCAAAGTTATTTTATGAGCTAGGAGGAATGAACCAAAGATCAGACAAAGATCATAGCTAGGAGCTAATCTGTGCTTTTTAAAAACATTTGATAATTAAACTTTGTTATACACATAAGGATGATTCTGACCTGAATTTAGGCAGGAAATCCTGCACCTCACTCCCCCGGTCCGGTAGGAGAAGCACCAGTACCACGTTGCTCTGGAGGGGATGCACAATGGACTGGGAGAGCACACACCAATCTCTTGGGGTGTCCAGGGAGACCTGGGGGGTCCCAGGGCTGGAAAATATGCACACATAGGACAAAAGGCCATCTTGTCTCTTGGTGAACTTATCAAAAATAGGAGTTCACAGTGAGGGGATCTCCTTGCAAGGAATAGGTAAGGTAAATTGCAAATATTCCCACCTTGTGTGACCAAACTCCTGTGGATTCAGGAGTGGTAGCATTTGTATAGCACCTGCAAGCCTTGCAAGATGGGCTTGGGTGAATTGGTCTCCTGCCTCAGTTTCCCTTTCCATACAGCAGAATAAAAATGCTGACTTCTGTTTACAACCATCGATATAGATTTGTTTTAAAAAGAAACACTATATACAATTTTATGAACATGAAGACTCCTTTAAGGATGCAGTTGACTGATGCAGCTACAGTGCACAAAGTGGAAGGTCCCAGACTTCACCAAGCTGCTGAACACTCCCCTGGCTGTATCACATCTGGACTAAGGATTTGATCCTCTGGGCTACTGCAGGGCCACTACACAGTGCTCACATCTGGCAGATATTGCAGCGTTTTCTAGTTCTCCTCTCCTCCTGATATGAATGCTGCAGAGAGATAAAGAGCAAAGGAAACAAAGATGAGCTGATGGGCTCCCTCCTCCTCTGTCATAAAACACTGAGGTTAATGTACCAGGAGCAACTGCCGCAGCTTTCATGATATACGTAAAGCTTTAAGCCCATGTAATCACCATTGCCAAACTAGTCTGCTCAATGGGATAAAATGTCTTCCCCGTGCCCACTGGCTGGGAAATCAGTTGATTAGAGGCATCTGTGGAACCAAAAAAGCTTTTTTGCATGCTGCCTCCAGATGACCTTTTATAAATCCCACCAAATCCTAGCTCACTTCCCACCAAGTTGCTAATAGTTTGATCTGTGGCCTGCTAACGAGGTACATATTGCTTCACCTCCAGTAAAGGTATTAGGGTGTCTACTCCGTTCTGCAGCACCACAGAGATTATAGTTGTTTGCGCCAGGAGGAAAAGGAATTTCCAGGGCATAAGTCATCATTTAGAGTTATTAACAAAAGGATTTATTATGTTGTTCTGTTTCAAGCAGTGGTATACACGATGCCTAGAGCATGCCAGAGTGCAACTACCTACCACATAATGTCCTAATGAATCACCGCGTGCTGGAGGAGCTGCAGAACCTCAACATTCAATCGCACATTTCTCCCCCACATACCAAATTGACAAATAAGGCCATAATGGCTTTGCACTTTTATCAGGTAAAACTGATCTCAGGAAGATGAGTATATTGAAACCACGTTGAAAACGATGGGGGGTGAGGGGGGGGGGGAAATCCACCTTTTGTAAAAAAACAAAAAAAAAGTGAAAAAGTATCGGTGCAGCAAAACAGCTCTAACGCCAAGTTAAGCGCCAGCCCGTAACCCCACAGGCGCAGGGGGTCTGTGTCTGTGCCCGGGAAGTCAATGGGATCTTTAACCATGACTTCAGGGCTTGCAGAGTCAGGTCCTGCTGCAAAAAGAACCTTGCTTTCCAGAGTTGGGAAGATGAGGCTGACTAAAAGCTATTGAATCCTGCTTGTCCATGCTTGCCCTCTGTGTAACTTATAGTAATTGAAGGCCAAGGGCTCTCTCCTCTAAACAAGCAGTTAAGAAATAATTCCCCTTTAACTAAACCAGGGTCCAGCGAGGTTTAATTAAACAATGTTTAGAGTACATTTTGAGTTCTCCAGGTGGCAGGGGAGACAAATTATTATTTATTTGCTTTTGCTTATTTTATTTGCATTTTCAGGCTTAAAGGCTAAAATGACTATGTTTTGTTCTGATTTTGCTTTCAGTAAAGGTGCTATAAATTTTCTTATTTCTTCCATACGGAACAGACTCAATTAATATTTATTTGTCCATGGTTAATAGCTAAAATAATCTCTGAAACACCACAGTCCTCTCTGGTTGTGTTTTGGGAGAGGTGGAAAAAAAAATCCTAACATACAATTTAGCCCTGTTCAATAACTGAAGAAATTTTGGCATTTTTCAACACTGGTTTAATTTCAAATTCTCACTAATGCTTTTTTAGGGACAAATCTTCCCCCTGGCAAAACCTTCTTTCACCTTCATGAAAGCGTTGCTTTATTTTGGAAGAGAATCAGCCTTTAAATGTACAGAGAAACATGTTCATCTCCCTCTGTGTAGTCTCTCATCCTCTTCCTCCCTCTCTTCTCTTTCTCCTAACCATGTTCTGTGTTAAGAAGTGGGGTTGAAAGAAGTCATATAGTCAGACCCCTTGGCAGATTGCAGCATTTCTTCTGCCTTCATTTATTTATCCTTCCAGCTGATGAGCCTTAGGAATGTGGATTTTACCTTTTTGGTAAATTATTGATTCATTTTCATAGCTTATGGGGGAGAAGGCTGATGGCATCACAAGCAATGATTTCTAGGACCATTTAGCATCTCAGAGGGAAGACTTTCTAAGAGGGAGAGCAGTGACAAGAGGGAACAGTCAATTTTTAAAGCAAAGCATGGGTCAAATTCTGCTTTGACTGAACTCTGTGGCACAGCTCCCAAAGCTTGTGCTAAGAGGAAGCTTGGGCTCAGGGGATGATGGAGCCAGTGATTATACAGCACATTATGTTAAAGAAAAATTAAATCAAATGCAGCTGCTTTTATATAATTCAAAGACAGAACTCAGTGTTTTCTTAAATTATTTTTGGTTCCTTTTCCCCTCTCCCCTCTCTGCACACTGATTCCTTGCCTACAAAGAAAAGCTTCAAAGAACATAAGCAAATCCAACCCTTTTATTTAAGTTTTGCTTTTTTACTCCCCGTTTTTTGTTTAAAAAAAAAAAAAAAAAAGAAAAAGAAGTCTCTTCTACTTGACTCTGTTGCAAAGAAATCCTGCTTTTTAGTTCCTTCTGTGATGTGTTTGTGGTGCTAGGGACTCAAAAATGCCTTAATGGGGAACAAGGTGATGTCTGAACCTCTCTTTTGGACAAGCACCACTGTCCATCCCACTCAAATGAGGCTTGCACTAAGTCACGTCTATTCAGAAAGACTGGTTTTCAGACAAGAATCTACATGCTACTGGTTACTGGAGCCTAACCTGGCTTAGTAGATCAGAAACCCACAGTGGGTTTGATAAAAGTTACATAAAATGAGCTCAAAATTCACATGTTGTTACTAAGTGGGAAAAGGTCATCAAAAGAGGAAAGGAGCTTTTATGCAAAGTGCGTAATATCATATCTCATCCTAGAGGAAAGTCTTTAGCTGAAAATATTTGACTTTTTGTTGAGTCATTAATGTGATTCCATAGTTAAGGGCATTTTCTTCGTGCTGCTCAGGTGCTGATTCAGCAAACTCCTTATGCCCACATGAAACCTGAGCATGTTTGTGGTTCCACGGAGTTCAGCTGGGGCACAATCCTATGAATAAAGTGAGATACGTGAGTGCCTTTTGAATCAGGGCCCTACGCCAACAACAAAACTTCCAATTGCAAGATGCACCATCAGGCAGTTTCTACCAGAAGCTTGATTTTTGTTTTGTTCTACTAAGTCAGTTGATATTGTTTGGTTCTGTAATTGAATATAAGCAGACATTATTTTTGGTAGATTCTTGACAACCAGTGTTTGTGTAAAAAACATTGATGATAAAATTCTTATTAATTTTAGGCTTTGTACACCTCTTTGCCTGACTTTACATCTCTCAAGAAAAAAACAATAACAATCACATAAGAAAATTCCCCACAGATCTGGAAGAAAAATGTCTCTGATGTAACTGTACTATTTTTAATTGCTTGTGAGATGTTTAGAGCAGTGCTGAGAGCATCTGAACTTGTGACTAAGTGGATAATTTACCCATATTGAGATCCAAAAATTTTGCACTTGTATTATTAAGAATAATTTTTTTTTTTATTTTGTTCAGGGAGAGGAGGTGAGAGAAAACTGCCAAGGGGAATAAAAAAAAAAAAAAAAGAGAGAGAGAAAAAATGAGAAACAACTTTTTCTATGGAATTGTTAGGGAAATCACACGCTATCAGGTTGCATACATTTATTTTCCACATATAAAGTACTTTGTCCTAGAAGAGATGTTCATAAAAGCCTCTCAATTCAGTCATTTGACAGATGAGATCTGTTCTTGATGTCAGTCACTGAGTTACAGGTTTCTTCCTCTATTCTACTACTGTGATTCTTATTCTGTTTATCTTTGTGCCCACACAGTATATCAGTATAAATTTATACGTGTGTATGCATATTCTATACATACAGCCTATCTTTATTATGCAGATGATAGCAGTGTTAAGCTTGCTGCAGAGGGCATCTCTTTCATATTTCAGAGGAATGCTAGGCAAGGAGATCTATTCTGGAAGCCCACAATATTAAAATAAGAATGAAACAATTTTCATAGCAATGCAGAGGGGAAAAAACAGTAAAACTCTGAGAACAATAAATGCAGGGCCTTTTTTATGAGATGTGGCAAAACAAAACCTGGCGTTGAAAACATTTAGAGCAATCTCGGCTCTCAGGAGTGGAGTTACTGGGGTTGATTCACGGCTGCACTGCGCTCTGCACAGTCAGAGTAAAGTGGGTGGAAATTGCTACTGTCCTCCATCCCGGCACAGGCTTGTTCTACTCCCACCTCGCTTGGTGCAAATGAGTACAAAGACAACGCAGTGGAAACATATAGCCATGGTTCTGTGCAAAACAGCAGATTTTTTTTTTTTTAAATATCTTTCTACTGTTCTTTTGTGTTTGTTTTTAAATTTATGCTAGTGCTGCTATTTTTATTGGATTAAAACTGACACATTCATATTATGAGGCTTTGGGCAACCTGGTCTAGTGGAAGGTGTCTCTGCCCATGGCAGGGGGGTTGGGACTAGGTGATATTTGAGGTCCCTTCCAACCCAAACCAGTCTATGATTCTATGATATTATGGGTTTGGGTTTCTGTTTTCTACTGCACACATATTAAGCAAGCTCTGTGGCCTGTGACACTACTGAAGTCTGTTTCTGAACACTTTCAGTATAGGTTTCCCACAGGTTGGTCATTCAGTAACACCTATGTCTTCCATGACCTCCCTTGCACCAAGGCCTTTCCCTCAGTCTGGACCAATTAGTGTTTTCTCTTTACTCAGCTGCCTATTTTTACAGAAATCCTCAGGATTCAATATCTTCTGAACTTCCACTCTTTTGATGAACTTTGTTTAAATCAATCAACAATTTAAAAGAACCCCACAAAACCCAAAACCTGGGTGGGGCGGGAGGGGGGGGATTGAATGGACAGTGAACAATTAATCAGTCAATGTGATTGCCGTAGATTTGTTTTTTTGACAAAAACAGATTTTTTTTCAGACAAACCAATTTTTAAGCTTTTTATTATCATCCCCAAAGGTGAAGCTTCATGTGACTTGGCCCTACTTGCCTAACAGACATCTATTTGGAAGCTGTTGTCTAGAATGAATGGACGTGGAGAAGGTAGAAAGTACCATCTAGTCCTGAAATAGATATCTCAAGCAAATAGCATGACTTGACATTCCGGGGTAGTTCTGTCCCTCTCCATTTCCTACCAAGGAAACTCTTAAGTCTGGTTTACAGTAAATACCTAACTCTTAGATGAGAATGGTTTGGTGGGATTTACCTGTTTGCTAGAGAATCCCATAGGAACCCACTCTGAGTCACAGTAAGGATATTCTGTATCTCCTGCAATACGGATCTGGTGGCTCTTCTGAGCTGATTTTTCAAGGGTTCAGTGGTGCTTTTACTTCGGCTGGCATGAACAGTGGTACTTGGTGACCCCAAAATCAGACCCACTCACACCGTTGAGATCCCTGCTGTCTTTGCTAAATTGAGCCAGGACTTCTTAAGTTCCATACGATTTCAGCTTAAAATCTAAGGGTACAGTACAGCTCCCAATTACAAGATAAAGCAAAGTGCCCTGAACCAAACTATCAACTGCCAGCTGCTGGGTTTGCTCATTCAATCTGCAACTATGCACAAGCAGAAAGTGTTTCATTAGGCCTCTGAAATGGCTATTACTTTCCCTGGAGTCTTGCTTTTGAGGTCTTGGTACCTGTGACATTGGAAAAGTCAAGATAAGATTATGATAAATTCTTGTGAAATAGATGAAATAGAAACCACAACAGAGCTCCCTAGACGTAGATTTTGAGGAGATTCAACCAAGTGCTACTCATTTGCAGTTCATAAATCCAGTGAGACAGCTAGTAAACCTAAGCAGGGGTTATTTTTTTTTTTTTTTTTCCTTCTGAAGCAACCCAACAAATGTGTCTGTAAGAAATCATTGAGATAGAGAGGAGTCCTGCAATACCCATAGGACCCAATACTAGGTCCTAGTTCTAGCATAAAGAGTGTCTACCCACACCTATTGAAGCATAGCTGACCTTGGAGTACTCACCAATGTCCACAGAAATTCTGCACAAATTTTTCCTTTAATTATTGCAAACTATGAACAATCAAACCTCAGATAATAAAAAAATAAAAGAATTGCAAACTGTGGTGCTTAACAGAACAGCCTTTGATTTTGATTGCACCTACAAGTGCAAAAAGGGAGCTTGAAAACTGGCCTTACTTTTTGTGGTGTTTTTTTTCATTAAAAAAAAATAAAAATCTCTGCAATAAATTAAAAATGCAAGAAATCCAATTTGTGAATGATAATGTGCAGAAAAGAGCTGTTGAGAAAGGATTTTAAAAGCTGAGCTACTGTAAACCATTGCAGTGTAAGACTCACTTCTACATAGATAATATATCCCCAAATGCCTTTGAAATTCTGCAATAAGTGAGAGGAATATAAAATGAAGAGTATGTAAGCAAACTGCTTCTTAACATCTCTATCAAGGCAATACATTTTAACTTGGTGCGTTAAAAATGCAAACAAAACCTTTAACTCCTAAGATCAATTGCAAGCTTAGACAGACTCTGGGTTTAGGAAGAGCATTCTATCTTGTCAAGCTCACCTTATCATCATGGAAGAATAAACAGTGTAATTATTCTCACCTTTTTGTTTGTTTTCTAATTGGATCATTTATTACTTTCAGAAAATTCAAATCAACATCAGATTTATAGTGCAAGGCTTCTGAAATATTGATTTGGTTATAGAAATGTCAAAGCTGGCAGGTAAGCTGTCTTGTTGCCTCAGGAGTCTTTTGCATTAGCAGAAATTATGGAAAAGGCCTTTAGAATTGAGTAAGTTTAACAATTTGTTTCTGTGTTATGCATGGTTAAAAACTCTGTTCTTTTACCGATATTTTAGCTCCATCTATCAGCCTACGGTTTATAACATTGGTGTGTTTGAATCAAATACACAAAGGATGGGATTGTAACAGTTCTGTTTTGCAGAATGTATTCTACTTGGCTACAACACGGTTTTGGATGACTGTTAACACAATTTTTCTGGTTAGTTACCAAACATCTACCAACATAAACCATGGATGATCCTGAAATGGTTCCTCTGCGTTTCTTGTAAGTTCTCATGTGCTCAAAATGTATCTTATTTATCACTCTGCTGCTCAGCAATCCATGTTTCTGCTATTCCTTTCATCGAAAATGCAAAGCAAGATGTAAAACGTAATTATCTCAGATGTACATTAGGAAATTCAGTTTAACTTTCTATCTTATGATGTTGAGGAAGTTTACTCAGAGATTCATAACCTGATTTTGTGAGTCAAATTAATCCCACTAGTTAGCATATGGTATTTCTTCCAGCCATGCATATACTGTCACTTATGCATTTTGTGTGTGCTAAAGGTTTTCTATATTCAGCAAAAAACCTTGGACAACAAGGAGTTTGGCATTTGATCTAAATCTCACTGTAGTCACTGGAAAAAAACCACAAAACAAAACAAACAAAAAAAACAACCAGAGCTGAAATCAGCCACCACTCTAATAACCTATCATGGCATAAAGAAAATTCTTGCCACAACTTACGACGTTCCTACTCACAAGAAAGTCCCATCAGCACGAAGTGTGGTGGTGCATGGAAGTGGCTTTCCGTTTGATAAGCTTTATCTCTACCCTAGACAGGAAGAAGCTGTTGGGGGGGGACGACTGCGTGTGCACATGTGCACTGAGCTAAGTCACCCTGGGTGCCCTTTAAAACCAGCGACGGGAAATGGGTGCTTTTAGGACTTGGTTTATCTGACTTCATTTAGAAGTTCACTTTTAAAAAAACAAGATCGACTGTGCTGTAGAAGAGTTTATCTCCATAATCTATACCGGGGGAATCATGTGGAAGTAGGTATCCATAGAGGGGATGGCCAGAAGATACTCCCATGAGCTCTCAACTATTACCTAAAACAAGGTACTATTCCATAGTGGGGGCCCAGAGGAAGTGCAGAGAGAGGGAGAGGAAAATAAACATAAAATAAAATAAAATTATTCTACTTTTTTTTTTTTTTTTTTTTTTGTGAAGAGTGATGCTTTAGAACTAGCAATAAATCAAGATCAGAACTTTTTCTTTCTCTTCCTTTCTTCATACATACATATGCATTTCTTAAAGACTCTGAAGTTTTACAAGATAACAAGCAGAGGAACCAAAAGAGAAAGTAATGGTTCATGTATATACTTCTCCTCAGAGCCTCTATTACAATTATGTATTTTAAAATACTGAATGAAAATGTAATCCAATCCTTACATAAAAAGATTATTCGATTTTGCATTTGTGTCCTTTCTCAAAAAAATTGTTCAAACTTAGCATTTCCAATGAGAAGAGGAAAACATATAAAAAGCTTTACACTTTCATTTATTTTAAGAAAAAAACATTTGGTTGTTCCTAGTGATGTATCACTTATGAAAACTTTCAGAAATGAGTTATTATCCAGTGTATTTTGTATGAAATTTTTTTCTGTGGGGTAATGTGAAAATATTTATCAGGCAAAATATCTCATCAGTCCAAGCTATCAAGACCATTTGTAATTAGGACATTAAATGTTATTAGGCCTTAGGAATGGGTATGTTATCAGTGAGTTTCAGTTTAAAAAAAAGAAAGAAGAAAAAAACCCAAATAACTGTAAGAAAAGGAGCCATAGAAAATACATTAAAAAACAAGCAAACAAATTACAGATGCCATGGGGTTTTTTTATTGGAAATTAAAACAAAAATGGAGAGTTTGTCCTAGATTTACACAGATAGTAAGGAAAGACAAGCTGATCAGAGAAATCATAGATAAAAACATGGAATAGCATCCCAAAAGCCAGTGCTTTCATGTGGTAAGATAAAATGCTGCAATACTCTCTGTAAGTATATAAATAATTTTTAAACAAAGGATGACAACAGAACTAACCTTGTGTGTCTGTATTGCAAGAAAAGGACACATTTTTTCCTGAAATCCTAAACCTCTATTACTACAAACACATATACATACAATAGTAAGTGTATATAAACAAATTATCATCTCTTTAAATAACAAGATTTGTATGTTTATGTATTTGTTCTATTACTTTGACAGATCAAGGCCAGAGGTTTCAGTCCTGGTCAGGAAACAGCATCTAGAATATGTCCTAGCACTGAGGAGATTCATTAGGGGTTTATGTCACGTTTAGATCCATGATAGGAAATCCCCCTAAATGTAACGAGAATGAGGATTGATTCTTTGCTTTAGCTTTTATTCAATTACTTGTCTAAATGACAACCGGGAACTCTGAGCACAGGTGGGACCTGCTGCAGTTTAGTTATTAAAGCCAAAGATTAGTAGTCATATCCCCTTGATATTAATCCTCATTTTTTTCTGATTCACAGTAACCTTAGGCAAAACGTATTCTCTTTCCTGTATTCACCTGCAAAACAACAGGTTGTAAAAATTCTGAGCTGCCTCCGGGTTGTTGCCTTGTAATTTTATTTTATTTTATTATTTTAAGTGTAATATATGCTTTAAAAATGTTTTTAGATGATAACTGAAAAGCACAGTAGTACAAAGTACCACCACCATAATGACCTGCAGAGCTTTGTCTAGCAACTGAACAAGCCCTTAATCACAAAGAAAGCTCATATATATAAAATAATCTCTGACTTGGTGTAAACGTGCTGTTCACCAATACCTACTCTTGGAAGCCAGTTTATCCCAAGTGAGGATGTAGCCCAAATCCTTTTATTCTTAGAAATTTGAGCCTGTGGCGAATCTTTAATAGCCCCAGTGGCTGTCCTGTTATTCAAGAGCTGCATACCATCGTGCATGAAGCTCAGCATCGCTGGGCTGAGCCGCAATCGCTCCCCTCTCCAGCACAACCCAAAGGGTCGGTATCTCATGAAGGCAGGACTGCATAGTGCCAGGGCGTGGACATGGACTTTTCTGAACCCACACGGTGATCGATTCACGCTCTGAAACGCCAAAATAACTACGTACAGCATAAAAACAGCGACCGATTTGTGGCCTGCATCTGGCAACCACGTTCTTTCCCTATGCAAATCAAACCACGCACAGTGCAAAGGCCCTTCTGGTCCATTTTGTTACAGGAAGGAAAAACCCACTTTTTACCGGCATTGGTTGGAAAAAAATGAAATATTCAAATTTCATCCAAAAAAAATAATCGGCACTGTGTTTCACAGAATTTCTTTTAGCCTTTTTCAAAGTATTCCTTTAAATAGATCTTTCCTTTTCTGCACACTTTTTCCTGTATAATACTTCTTTCATTCACTATCTTTTTCCATACACATCCTTTGTTCTAAGCAAAGAGAAAGCATTTATTAAACAAAGCAGACATGGTCTTAATTTGCTTAAAGTCTTGCTTTTTCTCCTCATTACAAGCCAAGTTAAATAATATTATTAAAGCATTTTCTTAATGTTTTTGAACTTACCTTAATTTTTCTTTTTCCCTCCACTAATGGGAAATGCTGTTACTCATTCACAGTCCATCTGCCTAATAGAAACTAGCTTCTGACAATTAAAGTGCTAGCATGTAAATTCTTGTATGACATGCCCCTATCTGAAGATTAATTTGTGCAATTCATGACTGATGAGATGCATTATTATCTGCAAACTTATCACCTCTCTTACCCAAGTTCCAACTCAATCTGATCTTTGTAAAGACTTAATGAGAACAAATGCAGTTCTTAAGAACAATGGAAAAAAGGTGCAAAATGCAATCCATTTTGTTTAAATCATTTTTAGAGATACTGTCTGTGGGTGTTAGTATAGTTATGAATCGTTTCATAACCAAAGTTGAAAGAAAACAAAACAAATCAAAAAACCAGAAAGGCCACTTGTTCTTAGAAAACTAACAGTTTGTCAAAATGTTTCCCACCTTAGCACCAAAGAGGGGAAAAAATGGAGCTTCAAATGATTTGAAACTCTAAAATTATAATTAGGGAACATAAAGTCAAGTGAACGATCACTGACATTTGGAGAGGTGTTATTTTCATTTTAAAGAAAATTGATCCATTCAATCTTCTTTGGGGATTGTCATGAAAGCCTTCCACAGAAAACACTTTATCTTCAACAGTTTCTTGTAAGAAAACTAAAGATGATGCTTTATTATCAAAACTGATACCTTATGGCATCTTGGGGTTTGTCTGAATGACTTGCTAGGGCTGCTTGGTTCTGGGAGTACAGATGCTCATACAGAACTGACACCAAGGTTGGTCCTAAGCTACTGTTGTAGCACAGCAGTAGATTTGACCATGGTCAGGCAGAGCAGTAGAATCAAGATCAGCAGTCCAGCCTTGTTTGTCATGGTCCGCGGTCAAGCTTATAGTCCAAGCAACACAGACAACGTCATTTAGTATTTTGTGCTTTCTGACCCAGCCTTGCATTCAGCGGTGGAAGCCTCAGCTTGCAGCTGGGGAATGTTGTATGAACATGGTGGCAGCTAAGAGATTTGAATTCTAGTTCCACATCTTCTGTGGACCTACCTTGCAGGGTGGTTATTTCATCTCTTTCTGTCTCTATTACCCCTCCCATCCATCATCTCCCTTGTCAATTTAGGCTGCAATCTCTCTGAGCCTCTCTATGTTTTTTCATTGGGACGTGCTGATTTGTAGAGAGCTTCTCAATATTAACACAATAAAACCAAATCACTGTGTCCAGGAGACAGCAGGGATTGAAATCTGGTCTCACACGCACTGATAAATGCCGACATAATCGTCTGTATTGCAGTGGCATATCGAATGAGACTTGAGCTTCTCTTACTAAGCACTGTAGTAGGGTGATACTTTCTTCTGTCAAAGAACTGTTCTGTTTTGGGATAGAGCAAAACCTCCAGTTTCTGTGGTAGAGACATAGTCTCAGGACACGTGATATCTATAGCTCTTTAACCCAACTGTCTTGACCACAGAAGTGAAGAAGAATGGCTAGAATGAGCAAAACCTTAAAGCAAACAGCAGAAGGAATCTGAAGACTGCTCAGTGTTGATGACAGATCAAGGGCTTGCTGAAAAAAAAACCAAACAGGAGCCTTTACATGGGTTTCAGGGAGCTTTGGAGGAAGCCCTCAAACAACTCTGCTACTTAGTTCTGCTTTAATTCTTGCCTCAATGTGGAGAATTCCTCTGTAACTTAGGAACAGCATTGCCAAGGGCAGAAGTGTATGTTTAATATCCCAGGGGAGTGAAAGGGCTGGAAGGGGAAGAGAAGCCTAAAACTTCTCAAAGACTCTTGCAATGTTTTTTTCCTTCCTGTGTTGTGCATTGATCTCCTTGCTTAGATTAAAACCTCCAGTTTCTGAAAGACACCCACAACTGACACCTATCCCACTAGACTGAAAACCATTTAAAATGATGCTGCACTGTGGTTTTTTTACAGTCATGCAGTGATCAGAGAGGACTAGATTTAAGACAAGGTTATTTACATTAAAAAAATTTGATTGCTTGTCTAACAGCAAAACATTGTTATATGCCATTAAATGATAAGGACTGAATACAGCACAAGGATATCTGTTCATTTCATAGCACTGAACACATTTCTTATCCTTCTGACATTACAGTAATTTAACTTTGCAAAGTTATACTCCGATCCTGCTAGTTTTAAATGCTTCTGTACATGCTTATGCAATTCATACTATGATATCCATTCTCCAAATAACTGTCAAGCCCTCCTGCTTTAGAGAAAACACAGTATATTTCCCTGAAATGCTGTATACTGCAGCATTAGAGCAAGGAGACTGTTAAAGAAATGAAAAACAATGATGTGGACTATTATTGCCTTGCATAGTAGAATCATCATTTATCAAAATCTCATTCTCAAATTGCATTTCAAAAGAGACACTGCACAGCACAGGACTGTGGTTTTAGCTTGTTTGGGAAGGGGGGAGTTTGAAGTCTTTTCCTTTTTCCTTTTTTTTTTTTCATATTTCATGTGTAGGGACATGAGTAATGTCCCTGGATATCAGAAAAATGAACACTGCATTCAGCCCTGGTTCAACCTGGTTGAGTGAGAAAATGCAATGCTGAGTCCTAAAAAGCAGCGTGGTGTTCATAATCTACTTAGTAACCCTCAGGCTGCGATTCAGCTCACTTGGGTTTCGGCAGTCACTGAGTCACCTTGACCAGGATCGTGGTTGCTGATGGCTCCCCCTGTAGTCAGTGGGGAAAGATAAGCTTTTATGGAGACTGACTCACATGTAGGAGGCCTGAATCACCCCGGGGGGTGACATCAGTCCTGTGGAAGAACCCGTGCCCAAGAGGCATGCCGCTCTGAACCACCCCTTGCACCTAAAATTCAGGGAGCAAAATTAATTTTGGTAGAAAAATCCTTTCTCCTCCCTCCTTTTTTTAATGCGGAAATATGTTTGGTTTTGAAGGGCAAAACAGAGAAATAGTTGTTGTGCAGTGAGCAAAGACTGGGGAAATGAAGCGGATGCACTTCAGAGAGCTCTTTCATGGCAGGAAAGGGAAATGGGTTTAAGATCATACAGCAGTACAGCAGGTTTGCTCACCTTTCACTTCAAAGGTTCACTCATCTAATCTTCTGTTCTTTTTTGGGTAGTAGGTTGGATTTATGGGCTATGCCATCTGCCTGACTATATTTAAAATAGCCTTCCTTACACCAGACCATGCTGGCTAACACCAGCCATGATCTCCAACCCGCTTTCCGTAGTACTCTGTGCCAAGTTTTCTTGAGATGGCATGAGTGTAACCCACAGTACAAAGCATAGGAAACTTATGTGACAGCCTGAGCTGTCATAGAAAAAAAAAAAAAAATTAAAAATATAAGTACATTAATATCAAACCTTTTGCTTTCACTGGAAAATGCCATTGCAAGAGTGATATAGTTCAATGAAGATCTGAATATAGTCTTCAAATACCACCTCTATTAATAGCAGTGATTCCCTGAAACTCTGAGGGTTCGGTGATCCTGGAAAGCAGACCATGAGTCAAATCCTGTGGACAATTTGTTTTTTTTTTTCTATTTTTCTGATGTACACTGGCTCAAATATTTATTTGAATTGGTACAGTCTGGCATAAATTAGAATTGGATTCATTCATGTGTGGAGTCTGGGAATATTAATTTCTCGATTGTTTTCAGCCTCAGTGACAAAATATCAAGGAAAGTAGGGACAAGTGGTATCGTACTATGGAGGTCAACTAGCCCGGCAGATGTCTCTTCATATGTCTTAAACATGCCAGTGTTGTTCAACTGTAGCTGAAATCCACCTGGAAAATGGAGAAATTTAACAGGAGAGGCCACTACAGTTTATCCTGGCTTGGTGAAGAAGAGTTGTGGAGTCTGTGGTGAAATAGTAAATGCTACACAGCGGTGGATGATCCCAGCAGCAGACCATCAGCCAGTCACATCCTCCAATGAACCCACGATCATCTGCAAAATGGATCTGTTCTGAATATCTACGTGAGATCGCACCTTAGTACAGCAACAGGTTCATGAAAACCAAAAGTTTGGGTGCAGGCATCACTGTAAATCTCTGTGCTTTTGTCACCTCAGGATTAAGACACTCCATACCCCTTTGGGTTAATTTTAGCAAAACTGATGTAAGATGAAGATCTGTGATATTTTGTTTTTTTCAAAAAACATGGACCAGATTCTGGAAGGTATTGTGTATGGATGACACTTTTCAGCTGAAGATAAATATAATGGGAAACAGCAATATTGTTGTGGAGAAGTCATGTATTTCTGTGCAGGCCTTAAAGGCTTGGTTTTCCTGGACATATGCAGAACACAATCCATAATTAATAACAGACCATGGATACTTCATGGAGAGATTTTCTGGATTGTGCCAGGGCTGAGACATACACCCACGCTGAGTTAACATATATACAAAGACCCCATTTTAAAAGTTCTTCCATTTTGAAAGGCTTTAAGATACTTTTGCCATTGTTTATTAAGATGAGCAGGTAAAGAATCTCGTAGACTCTTTTGACCCTTACTGGACATGTGAATCGACTAATTTAAAGTGCCAGGAAGAGCCCCAAAGAGTCGGGGGGGGGGAGGGGGGGGGGAGAGGACAATTCTGTTTCCAGTGCATGGAGAGATGCTGACAAATAGAGAAAACTTTGTAAACTAGAGTTTTATATGGCTGACTGAGATGTAGGGTACCATCAAGTTTGCTATCCTCTATTTTTCCTGTCTAATGACTGTAATGCATTCAGAGGGAAAGAAAAAAAAAAAAAAAAAAAAAAAAAAAAAAAAAAAAAAAAAAAAAAAAAAGAAAAAAAAGAAAAAAAAAAGAGAGAGAAAGAGATAAACAGATAAAATAGGTCTTTTCCATCTCTCAACATTTTCTGTTCTTTGAACTCATGCACACAGTCATGTGGTAATGTCATTTCAATAATACTAGCTTTTCTGTCAAAATCACTACCTTCATCACTGTTGACCGCAAGTGCAGCAGTATGTGGTAGCCTTGTGTTAAATACTGATAATCTACTGGGTTGCCTACTCATTCCAGGGTGCATCCTCTGTTAGGCAAACAAGGCAACATCAAAATGGTTAATAGGAAACATTTTGCAGAGACCTTAATAAGCAAAGGGTTTACATATTGGTTAGAAATCTTCATGGCAGAATTGAGCTGAGCGCAAGTCACTAGCCATGGTTGAGGAGCAACACACTGGGCTCTGCCAGCGAGCAATGCCAGGGTACTGGAGTGTGCACAGTGAATTGTCAAACACATTCTGGGAAATGTAAAAGAAAAAGACTGGATTCTGCCCCATATGCCACCAGGCCAATTAATCAGAGACTGCTTGACAAGTCATGAAAAACAGATTCTGTGACATGGAGGGGGGAAAAAATAAAATAATCAGAATGTGTTGTTGTGCCAAATCAATCAGAATTTGTAGGCTGGATCCTGAACCTCACTTGGCTATACGTTAAAAAAAAAAAAAA
>VXBL01008717.1:701209-742600 GCA_013400195.1 Aramus guarauna
AAAAGAGGGATAAAACTTTGGACTCTGCCAGTATGCTAATTCACTGGTAGAAACTGATAAAAATGGGTAAATCATATGAATATAAGTTGTGGCATTCAAATATGGGACTCAAGATTGAAATCTGATACTCTGTAAATCATAAACATTGACATGCTTTAAGGTACACAAGGATTTCTTTCATATTTATCAAACACCAAAAGAATGCATTGTAATGAGCTGCTGTTATCGGACCTATGGCTTCTGAAAATTGCTGATGTTAAGAATTTTGATCAGCATATCTGCCTCCAGTGCAAAATAGATATATTCCTTTCCTTCTGGTTTTGTGCAAAATCACAGAAGGCAGTAATTTCATACCAATTTACTAGACATAAAAAAAAGCTTATTTGTAATTCTGTATCTATCCGGGGGGGGCGGGGAAGAAAAAAAAAGTTGAAATATCAATCACTGAGAAGCTAGAAATTCTAGCATTTCAGGTTGAATTTTCAGAATTAACACCATCTCAAAATTCAGTTTTCCTTTTAACCACTTCTTATTGTTTGTCAGTTAACACAGCAACAAGAATAATAATATCAGTAACACCTTTTACAAATTCCTATCATGCTTCCTATTCAACTTGTTGTCATCTTAAGCTATTTCAGACTACGAGAAACTATTCAAATGTTTAGGATGCAGTTAAGTTTCTCCTAAATTGGATGCAAATGCTGGGTTCAGGCTTATATGACTTTAGACCTAGTTGTATGGTTTCCTTCAAACTTGATTTCTTTTGTAGATCTCATTGAGACTTGAGGAAAATTGTTTCAGCAGTTCCAATCTTCCAGCTGCTTAAATTTTCCAAGATGTAGATTAAACTGAGATTAAGTTAATAAAAGAACCACAGTTTAAAAAAAAAAAAAAAAAAAAAAAAAAAAAAAAAGAAAGAAAAATTCCATTGCATACATTTTAATAAAACTGTCTAGGAAAAATATGTATGCTTTTCATATTCCCTAAGCATTTTCCTACACATTTTGCTTAATAATTGCATTACTACATGAAAAGCAAAGAATGGTGCCCAATTTTACAACGGCTGAGTACATACTCAAATTTCTGCATACAACTGCAGCCACTTGAAGCCTTCACAAGAAATAGGACTGCTCCCTAATATTAATGCACCTAAGCATGTTCACAGGTTTGTGTTTCAAGTTTTGTTCGTTAATCATTTTTTGTCTTAATTACATTTTTAATTGAAACATACTAAAATATGTGTTAGGTTCACTCTTGAATAGTTCACACTCAATCATCTTAACTTAAAAAAATACAGAAATCCAAGCATTAACCTTTCAGTTGAATCCAAGCATGGATAGTTTCAGCCCCTCAAATGTATTTTGAGAAAGTTATGAGTGTCTGAAAAGAAAGGGGAGGGAATAGGCTGGAACTGACTTATGAATGCCATATTGTGTAGCTAAATCCTGTTTCCCTCTGTTATTACAGAATGTTGCTCCTTCCCTGCAGATTAACAAATAAAGAAAAATATATACTAGAAAGATTCCAGTCTTCCCAAACTATGTATTATACACACTGCTTATGATTGCTTTGATCTTTTCAATTTCAAAATTGTAAGTCTATTAAAGGTTTAGGAGACTAAGAATCAGGAGCTAATCTTACATTAAAGTGATTTGACTCACAATAGTGTAAAATGTTGATACAACCGTATATGCAATTTATTTAGATGCCATGCAAAGACCTCTGAAATGGTGATCTCACTTTTCAATAACTCAAGGGAACATACCTGAGTCTGATAGCTTCCTTCTGTAAAGAAATTGGCAGGGTTTTGACCTGAGCCATGGGCAACCTCAGAAAAATGAACTTCACTGAAATGTCTATGTCCATCACTTTCATTGCAGTTAGCTTGACCTTTTTACCTAGGCAACTCTCCACAGAAACAAAAAATAACACAAACAACAACAACAACAACCAAAAAAAACACCAACCAAAGCTAACATAAGTTTGGAGTTGCTAGTGTTATATTCTTGGTAAAATGAACCTGGTTTTCCTGTAGTCAAGAGGTATGCTATCACTTGAGGAATGAGAAGTCATCAGTGCTGTTTCTACAGTTCCTTGCAAAGGACAAAGCAATTCTTTTGTGATCCACAAGATGAAAATGTCTCAGGCCAGGGACTGCCAGGATGTGCCTGAGATGTATTAACACAAGTGCAGAATTCTCAAAACTATGTAATTCACTCTGGGGGTAATTTTGCTGCTCAAGCCCTGATGTCAATCACTCATGTTAACTGGACAGTGAAATAATTCCTTGGAGAGTGTGTGGTCTGGTTTCTTCTAATGAGTGGGCAACCTAAGTGTTTTATGTATGGCTTCTAGTCCCAAGACTTAGGATTTGATCCCACAAGATGTTGCGCAGTCTAGTTCTTAGCCTGTATTGACTTAAAACATACATATAAGTGCTTTTCTGGGTCATTGCCAGATTATTCAGCACTTTCCAGGACCAAACCTTCAGTGTTATCTGAGGAAGAAGTAAAAACTTTCTCCTTTGCTCTTTCATGTCTCAGGTTCTAAACCTGACTGCTAACATGCAAGGAGTTAATTACACCAGCTAAATTTCCCCCTCTTTCCTCTGATGAGTTGTACTTATTGGTGTGATAAAAAAAACAAAGAAAGGTTTCAGGCTTCCTAAACTAAACCTTCTCATGCAACTACAACATCTGTGTAGATGTAGAAGCCAAAGCCTTCATAGTGGGCAACTGGTTTTGTTCCTCCCTACGCAGCAGAAACAGTGAGAGAATCCCCAGGTGAATTAACACACGTCTAAGTTGTTAATTCTCTCAGCTTCGTTTCATCGAGTTACACAGAGGAAAGGACAGTTGAAAAATACTTGAAAATTTCATGGTGGGGCTGTAAATATTTTGTCATTTTGTACTATATTCTAATGTATATATTTGATAAAGATACCATTTCCTAAGACTACTTTCTTTTAATTTCTGATAGTAAATACATGGATAAACGTTCAGGGGTTTTTTTTTGTTTTGTTTGGTTTTTTTTTTCAGTTTTAAATATATCAGACATGCTTTGGTCCTTAGTAAACCTCTTTATGATGGCCTGCTATGTGACAAACACAGGGTATGTCATCATTATGTCATGAATAAGCAAGTATTCATCATTACCAAATCCATATGTTTATAAAACTAATAATCTATAAGCATGACATAGAGTCTGAATATTTCTGAAATTCATTGATTACCATTTTTGATAAATAATTGAATCATTACTAAGTAACTTGATAATGACCTTTGTTTACAGATTTTGTGTTTCAAATCCAAATCAAAGCAACTCCTTCGCATTTTGCCTAAGTAAATAAACCCATTATCCACTATCTGGCTTCCTTGGTACTCCTTCAGTGTCAGAAATAAATAAATAATAATTTCATGAATCTCTGAAGGGATAGAAATGGCATATAAGGCATTGTTTTTCAGCTTTCAAAATGATAATGGCTAGAAGTGTTGCTTTGAACCCAAACCTGAAATCCTCAATCAAAACAAATATTGATCACAGAGATGATGTTGTGCTGGAACAACTTATTCATTTATTTCATGTCAAGAGCTGCATGAATTTTGATGTTGCTCAAATGAAAAATGCAAAGTTCATTTTGCCAACATGTATTATTTGCTTACTTCTAAAAATCAGTGTCTAGGCATCACATGCAGATAAAAAGCTTAAGAGAAATCACCCAGAGGCAGAGCTGTGTAATATACATTAGTTTCAAATTGCGAACATATCTGTATAGATTTTAACCTGATCTTTTCCAAACAACTGAAAAAAAGTAAAGAGTCTGTATTTAAATGGTCTGGAGGGTTGTCGCTAGACAGAATGTGAGGGTGCTAGATTCATGCAGAAGGTTCTGAAGGAATTATTTGATAGGAAGGAGGAAACCGTCTCTCCCCTGCCATGGACAGGGACACCCTCCACTAGACCAGGTTGCCCAAAGCCTTGAACACTGCCAGGGATGGGGCATCCTCAACTTCTCCGGGCAACCTGTGCCAGTGTCTCACCACCCTCACAGGGAAGAATTTCTTCCTAATATCTAATCTAAATCTCCTGTCTTTTAGTTTAAGGCCATTCCCCCTTGTCCTGTCACTCCATGCCCTTGTAAACAGCCCCCCTCCAGCTTTCTTGTAGCCCCTTTAGGTACTGGAAGGTGCTCTAACGTCTCCACAGAGCCTTCTCTTCTCCAGGCTGAACAATCCCAACTCTCTCAGTCTGTCTTCATTTCACTTTAGGATTGTTAAGAAATAGCAGAAGTGCTTATGTAACAAAATCTCCTTCCTCCAGCTGCTACATATGCAAACTGCAGGTCCTTCCAAGGTCTCAATGAAACAAAGGCATGGTACTCTGTTGCAGTTCTTTCCATGACCTAATATAATTTTACAGAAAATTATTGGAAAATAAAGAAATGGTTATGAAAACAGAAATATTTCATTGTTATGTGTTTCTAATCTACAAAGTTTGGAAAGATTTATTTTCCACTTTCTGCTTGGTTTTTACAGTGAGTGATATTTTCATCTTTTTTTCACCATTCCAAATCATTTATTGAAAACCTTAATCCAAACCTTTTTTAATGCCTTCCTTATTACCAAAATTATATTTTATGTTTAACACAACACAAGTTGAAAAGTTGACTTCCAATCTGAAACTAAGTAAGAAAAGAATTCTAAGTTAAAATCTGATTAAAATTTGTCAGAGAGTTAAAAAAGAAGGAAGTGTCAATGTGGACGTATCGAGATAAAACCTTGTGATTCCTGCACTTGAGTCTGTTGCAGAGGTGAGGGGGTCTTTCACCATGTGTGAGATGCTAATACTCTGTTGTATTTGAGTGACATGTAGAAGCCTTTGAAGATGTGTTTAATAGACAATTTTTTCACCTTGTTTTTCTCAAGGAGGAATAAAGCCCAAGGTTCAATCCATTCTGGTGAGGGCACATCTCAAGTACTGTATTCAGTTTTGGGACCCTCACTACAAGAAGGACATTGAGGTGCTGGAGCGTGTCCAAAGAAGGCCAACGAAGGGTCTAGAGAACAAGAAGTGCTATGAGGAGCAGCTGAGGGAACTGGAGTTGTTTAGCCTGGAGAAGAGAAGACTGAAGGGAGACCTTATCACTCTCTACAACTACCTGAAAGGATGGTGTAGCCAGGTGGGTGTTGATCTCTTCTCTCAAGTAACAAGTGATAGGACAAGAAGAAATGGCCTCAAGTTGCAGCAGGGGAGGTTTAGATTGGATGTTAGCAAAAAATTCTTCACCGAAAGGGTTATCAATCACCGGATCAGGCTGCCCAGGGAAGTGGTTGAGTCACCATCCCTGAGGGGATTTAAAAGATGCGTAGATGTGGTTCTTAGGGACATGGTTTAGTGGTGGAATTGGCAGTGCTAGGTTTACAGTTGGACTCAATGATCTTAAGAGTCTTTTCCAACCTGAATGATTCTACCATTTAATGTTTCTATTCCTCTGTGCTATCAAATAACAGTGCCAGAATCATGTAGTTTTGTGCCTTGTTTACCTACTGACATCATCAGCCACTGGGGTAATAACTGATTAAGGCAAGCTTTAAACTTCAGCTATTTTAAGACTGTCCCATGAGATTTGCCTCTTCTGCAAAACACCTAAGGAAGAAGTGGCTCTTATTTTGCCTGAGACCTTTGAAATCTATTGAAACAGCTAAGAAGAAAATACAGAGCAAGTAAAATTCAGTGAGGAACATATTTCTATGAAAATGTCAACAAGCAAAAAATAGACCTTTTATCATCTTCTGGCTTCTGATTTGAGAAGTGGCTTAATCTGAACAGTGACTGGAAAAGTTTTCGCCTGTTTGTTTCAGAGCCATTCTGCCTTATTCAGGTTCCCTAGAAAATTAGAAGAAAGTTGCTGGGATGCTTTGAATTAGGGCTTATGGTGGAAAACTCTGATTTTTCATGGCCAGAAAGCACAGCAGGATCTCACAGAGCTTGTATTTAATTAAAGAATTTGTTTTGTTCTTCTTAATTCTAATAAAAATTATAATTCTGAAAAAAAGAAAGTAAGTCAGAGACAGAAGTGGAACATATCTTTGGCCCTGTAAAATCAGCCTCTCCTTAACAGACAGTATGTTGCAAAAATGCCTACTTTTTCTTGCTGAGCTTGTCTCAGAACTGGAGTGGGGAAAACACTATTGAGCCAGGTCAGGTCTCTTCACAGTTCTGACATATCTGCTCCTGTGCCTGAGGCAGTAAGTCTCATAGAGAGGTAAAGCTTATTTTGCTTTACAATGCACCTTATTACCCTACTATACCGATTCTGGACCCCAAAGCCCCTATAGTGGATTTACCAGTTTGTATTATCATTAGGTTGGGGCTTCTATACTTGGTTCCTAGTCCCTTGCTAGAAATATCCAACAAAATCTTCCTCATTTAAAGCAAAGAAATAATAGCATTATGGCCTCTCTTCACAGGGTAGGAGACAGTCTGTGCTTTGTCTCTTGGGTGACTCACATAAATTGTAGGTGATCTATTGGTCACCTAACTGTAGGTGAAATCTATTGAAATGCAGACTTCACAATATCCTGCAAAGGATGGAAACACAATCATAAGACTAACATAATTTTGCAGGACTGGCTTAGGTCTGAGGATCATCTAAGTTCACTTTCCTTCTCCTGATGGGAGATAGATCCAATATGTCAGAAAGAAAAAAAAAGATCCCTTCCCTTGGGGCTAATTAATTCCTACATCAAAACTGAGTAAAGCCTCAGCTCCTCAGGATTATTTCTAAATTCTTATAGTAGAATGCTCAACTACAAAAATATGTGCACACACGCAAGCTAAGATTGTAAATAAGTGATCAGGATATATATTTTAATAATAATTTCTGCAAGTGCAATACAGATTCAAAACATTCTCTACTTCATCTAGTATGTCTGATGAGTCATTTGAGTTTAGCTTTTGGAGACAAGCATAGTTGGCATTGGAGGTGGGTTTCTGCAGTCAGGCCCAGCATGTGTCTGCAGTTCTTTGCAAAAACATTGGCCCTTTTGATGCTGTAGGGTCAGGCATCACTCCCAATGAGCTCTATACAATACCAGCAGAAACGGTTTCTCTTCCAAGTTTAAGCTTCAGTCCAGACTTATCTATGCATTAAAGTATAAAACTTTCTGAAACGATTGCTAAAAACAACAGGTTATGACCTAAAGATTCCACTTCTTATGAAAATAAAAAAGAAAACAGCAACCCAGCAACAGCTGTTGTTAACAAGTTTCAGATGCCCAACTTGCATCTCTGCAAGGGAGTGGATCTGATTTAGGCTAATGGCAACAGGTTTCTTTATAAAACAACATTAACAAAACTTTTCTCAGAGCCCTGGTGGGTGTGCATAGTCCAATGCCCTTATTTCTATGATTTTTTTTTTCCTTTTTTTCCTTCCCCCAAAGTTTAGCTACAGTGAAGATTCATCAAAGAACAGGTATAATTCCAAAGAAGCCATCCTAGGTTATATATGAAATTCAGTAAGTATTGAGTAATAGGAGTGTCATAAAACTCACACTAGAGGCTAGAGGTTTAGGATGAGTGAAATGATCAGGAACAAGCATAGAGATATGTGTTTCTGACCAGATTTATTTGCCAGGCTGAGTTGTGGTGTCATTGTAGGTGAAGTACTGTCACGTTACTGCTTTTTTCCTGTAAGCAGAAATCAATCCCATGAGAAGACCAAAATTTGACCAGAGGTGGATCTGCTCCCACATGTCCTTTAAATGAATACTCCAATGAAACTCAACTTCTAAAGGCAGGTTTTGTTACTACACAAAGGAGAACCAAGTAAGAAAATCCAGCTCTGCTCACCAGCAAAGATAAAATAAAACATTTCAAGAACAAACCTTTTCCCTTCTCACTGTGTCCTTCTATGTCAAACCCTTTTCTCCTTGCTGCCCAGCTGCAGACTCTTTATTAAACCATATGGAACCTTCACCATGACCATTACTGTCCAGGGAAACCATGAATCAACTAACCAAATATTCTATGCTATTCTGAATAGTTTTGTATTCCCTCACAGTGATGAAATTTTATGTGTCTGGATGTCATAGTATATTTTTAACAGAGTAATGGCTGAACAAAAGAGCTTCACACAGGACATCAACAAGGACTTTGTTTTCCAGCCTCTGGTACCTCATTGACTTGCAGTGTGAAGGATCTGAGTTCATGTTCTGCTAATTTAGGAAAAGAGTTTGGACTACAATTTTTCAGAGAGCCTGTGAAGGCAGAGGTGAGTTTCTTTATGTGCTTATGATAAAACTGTTCCATTTTCTATATCATCTTTAAGTATAACTAAGCCAGAGGAAGGGGGGAAAAAGGTGCCAAACTGACCTCAAAAGTGTAGGTTTTAGTCAAAGGAGGGCAGGTTATACAGGACAAGAACTGTGAGAAGCGGTTATATAGTATGATGGTTATGGCATCTTCTTACGATGTGGAAGGCTTTAGGTTAAATATTTTCTTTAAAACCAGAGTAAGATAATTTGTTTCTGAACATCATGTTACAGATGGAAGTGCCTTACTCACAGTTTCTAAACCAGATACCATCTCCTTATTTTGGTTCTTGTGGATGTTGCTTTTGAATGTCGTCTGAAAAAAAAACCCAGAATTCATTATGGGAAAGACAAAACAAAGCATAGTGGTGAGAAACAAATATAATACTTAGTTTCTGTCTGGTTGGAAGAATTCCCTACAGTTGACCTGGATTTGCAAGTACTTTCAAATCAACTTACTTGCATTTTTTAGCAGAAAACTCTTTTAGGTATTTCTTTCTTCCTCTCCTACATACACCATTTCTCAAGTAATCAGTTGCAATATTATTACAATGTTTAAGATTACTTTATTTTTATATTTGGATGTAGAATATGTACTTGGCAGTGGTGAGGCCACACCTTGAGGACAGTGTTCAGTTTTGGGCCCTTCACTACAAGAAAGACATTGAAGTGCTGGACCAGTCCAAAGAAGAGCAAGGAGGCTGTTGAAGGGTCTAAAGAACAAGTCTTACAAGGAGCGGCTGAGGGAACTGGGGTTGTTTAGCCTGGAAATGAGCAATATACTCGCTATGTTTTAACATTTTTTCATAGCAAACCTCTGTGTTCCACAGTTATTCAATCACACACACAACACATTTTCTCACACATAGAAATTGAAAGAATTCTACTGTCTATCCAAAACTGAATTATATTCTTTTGGTAGCAATTATAAATACAATCATAGAATCATAGAATCATAGAATCATAGAATCATAGAATCATAGAATCATAGAATGGTTTGAGGTGGAAGGGACCTCACAGCTCATCTAGTTCCAACCCCCTTCCATGGGCAGGGACACCCTCCACTAGACCAGGTTGCCCAAAGCCCCATCCAACCTGGTCTTGAACACTTCCAGGGATGGGGCATCCACAGCTTCTCTGGGCAACCTGTGCCAGTGCCTCATCACTCTAACAGTGAAGAATTTCTTTCTAACATCTAATCTAAATCTACCTTCCTTTAGCTTAAACCCATTACCCCTTGTCCTGTCACTACACTCCCTGATAAACAGTCCTTCATGATTTTCCTGTAGGCTGAATGAATTAAAGCTGAACTCATTCAAGAACACCTGTGAAAGGGCAAGTTTCATGACCATTTAGCATTTACTATTTTTCCAAGGAAAGGATGAAGTTTCTCTTCACCCCACCTGAGACTAACACACCAAAAAAATAAATTCATTCTCTGTGCATGTGCGTGCTAAACTAAACTCCCTGTTTGGACCTTCTCTCTTTCTCTTGAGCACTTGTTTGCTCTGAAACATGCAGTATGCTCACCATGTTTTAAAATTACTCTTTCTTATTTCTAGCATCTAACACAGATCTTATTAATGGCAATGTAATCCTAGTTCTGTTAATGAGTCACTGGGGTCTATGTTCATCCCTCTGCACTCCAGTTGCCTGAAAGCAGCCTGTTACCCATCCATGATCCGTATAGGCATGAGACAGGCACCTCCAGAGTACTATTCCTCCTGGTCCGAGAAAAATTGTCCAAAATAAGTAGGTTGACACGTCTTTGGAAATGCCTGTGCTTCTGCAACAGCATTCAAATATCTTTTTCCTCACTTAAACCATTTTAACTCTGGAATCATTACACTACTTTGCTTCAGAAGACTGGCACAGATTGTTCACAAACTGCTTTGAAGGTGGAAAGTGTTGAGTTATGAGTCAGAATGTGTGATTGTGGCCTCCCTCTAATGACAATGGATACCAGTTTTGGTTGATGTGCTAAACAGGTAATAAAGATATAAAGAAAAAACACAATGTGTTTGTTACGCTGCGAAATCCAAAGTGAAAGTGTTCTCCAAGTGTTAGATGGGTAAATGTTTCTTCACTGCTGTGTCAAAGTGTAAATATTTGTACCTGAAAATAATGTACTATTTCAGCAGTGAACTCATATGAGATAGCTGCAATGACCAATTTGTATCAGCTTTAGAATTCAAGAATAAAACCTACATCTTTATCAAAAATGGATTTATAATCTTGGTCTTTACACAAGGAGGGAAAGTTAGAGGAGATTGGAAAGGAACCAGAGAAATCTAAAATCATAGAACCATAGAATGATAGAATGGTTTGGCTTGGAAAGGATCTCAAAGCCCATCTAGTTCCAACCCCCTGCCACGGGCAGGGACACCCTCCACTAGACCAGGTTGCCCAAAGCCCCATCCAACCTGGCCTTGAACACTTCCAGGGATGGGGCATCCACAGCTTCTCTGGGCAACCTGTGCCAGTGCCTCACCACCCTCACAGTGAAAAATTTCTTCCTAATATCTAATCTAAATCTGCCCACTTTCATTTTAAAACCATTGCTCCATTGTCCTGTCACTACAGGCCTTGGTAAAAAGTCTCTCTCCATCTTTCTTATAAAACCCTTTTATACATTGAAAGGCTGCAATAAGGTTTCCCTGGAACCTTCTTTTCTCCAGGCTGGACAATTGATAACAATCACAACTAACCTTGATTTTGATCAAAAATAATGAAAATCTGAAGAGCAAAGGAAATTTAATTTAGTATTTTTGAGAGTTTCTTCACCCTTTGGGAAAATTTAAATGTCACACACACCCACACGCACCCATACCCTCCTCCTCATTTTTTATTTTTTATTTTTGTTTTGTTTTGTTTTTTTGTTTAAAGACAGGATAAGGTGAGAATATTTGCCTGTCTTTATTTCTGTATAAATGATTCATAATAATGCATATACATAGCAAATTCAGACTATGTGGGAATGAAAATGCATGTTCTTATATAAAAGAGTGAGAAAATCAATTGTATTTGGCATCAGCATTTGTAGAGAGGAGTACAGTTAGAAACAGGTGGGCGGCTTTGTGGTAACCGTAGGAGGAAAAATAAATTCTAAGAAATAAGAGGGGGTTAGCAGCTATCTGGAAAAAGGTGGGTTATTTTTAGACGTAAGGAACATGCTGTGCTAATATGAATGTTTTAGACTTAAACATTGCCTTGGTGTAAAAGGTCAAGTTCTCAAATCCCACATTTTAGAGTAACTTCTTACTAACATAAAAAGTGGTAATCATATAAAAATATTAATTCAGGTTTAATAATTTCATTTGCTATGTAGGATTAAATTACTTTTTATTTATTATTGTAATATTATTAATTTCATATTAATGGAAAATATTCAATTAACATCTGTGATAAATAAACAGCAGGTAGGATAAGAAATCTATTCACTTCATTTTTGATAGGTATGACTTTCAGGTGTCCCTAAAATTGATGTTATCCTTCCATATCATCCATCCCTGTTTTCCTGTCCAGCAGACTGGGCTGTCGACCATCAGAGTAGAGAGTGTCACCTGGACAATCAGGTGCTACAGTGCTACAGTGTAAACCCAAATGCAGTGTCCAAAACATTTAGAAACACCTGCGGAGAAAGAAGACAGGGGTGAGGGTAAAGAAGAAGCAGAAAAATCTCAGTAGATCCCAGTTATAAGCTCTCTGCTCTTTCAGGACAGATGCCTGATTTCCTAACCTGCATCTGCAGCAGATGGACAGTTGTTGGTTCAGTTTGACCACCAAGTACTATCCAACAAAACTGAAGGACAATCACTACATCATATTTACAGTATTTCCATGGACACAATGTGACAGCCACTCTGGGAAGACATCTAAGGTAACTAAGGACCCTCAGTGCTGGAAAAACAAATATTCGAAAAACAAATATTCACAAAACATCCCCACAAACAGGTACAGTTTGGGCTATTAATCCTATTCCAGACATACCCCTGCTGTAAGAACATCTATAGTCAGTGCCTCAGTCATGAGTAGGAGTTTGTGTTCTTCAGAGGGTAATGACAACACTAAGGTGTGCCCAGTTGGCTATTTTTTGCTGACCCCAAGGTCTGCGTAAAATACTGCATAGACTGTATGAACTTAATTGTAGGACCCAGGTTGCATTGGCCAGTCTACTGAGGCGGAGGTACCCATTGCACTAGATAACACAGGAGAGTAAAAGACTTTGACTATAGCTCATTGAGTCGTTGGTAACATCCGTATGAACTAGATGACACTGTTTCTCTCACCTCCTTCAGTTCTTACCATAACACTGCAGTGTTTCTGTTTCATGTTCTGGAGACACATGAACAATTTTTTCCTGTGAAATGGCATTGAGAGAGACGTGGGTGATCTAGCTGACCAAGGAGACCTGAGTTCTTCCATTGTAATTTAAGTCATATTTGATGTTAAGGTTAACTGAGAGTCCTAGAGATATTTAATCTCATCCCAAAACATTAAAATTGAACATATTATTGAGATGCCTTTTCCTGTTCTTTAGATTTAAGAGCCTATACGATTCACATACTTTCACTAGATGTCTAATTTTTGGATGTCAAAGAAAAACGAAAACTTTCCCAACTAGTATGAAAATGAACCAATAAAGTGATTTGGCCATGACAAAAAGCAATTAACAATTCAAGGGTATTGCATCAGTTGTTTCTCACAGAGACAAGGAAGACAGTGCCATTTATAAGCACACCTCAGCCTTTGTCTGGAGTAATATGGACAAGGCTGATTATGCATTTACAAGAAAATTAGTTTGAAATAGGAGAGGAAAGCTGGAAGGGGGCATAAGTCTAGGAATAAGTACAGTGGTCTACAAATATGTTTGGGTGTTGAATGCAAAAGAGAGAAAATCTAACCCACAATGTTATGATGAATAAGGATGATATAAATTGTCCATTAGTACATTTAGGCTGGAAATAGGGATATGATCATATGTTTTAGCAAGAGGCTGACCTATATAAAGCAGGATTCACCATCCAATTCCATGTGCCTATGATACAGGCTGTGCAATCTCCTTAGCTATTCATGTCTCATTATACATGACACATCCTTCTTGATTCACATTAGCCACAGAATGCTGATTTCTGCTGACTGCATCTTTCTCTTAAAAGACATTAAAAGGAGTGAGGCAAGTGAGAAGAAAACCCTTAACTGTGAAAGTAGGGAAAGAAAAAAAGAAGCTTAGTGCAATGTGTGCATGTGTGTGCTCATTTGCAGATGTCCCTAACACTAAACACAGTGTAAAACGTTTAGTCAGAAATGGATTAAGACATCAGGCTAGAACTGAAATTCAATTTTTTATCTGTCTCACAGTTCTTAATGGATTTGAGATTTCTCAGCTTATAAAGTATCTCAGAAAATGCATTGAACACTAAGACAAAACTTATAGTCGACCACCTTGCCTTATAACAACCTTGTCTAAGAGCTGTATCCTCAGCCTTATGCTAGAAGTAATTTTTCCTGTTGTTTAAACACAGAACAGGTAGGTGCTGGTCAAGATCTCAGAAAGAGTTCATTTGTTAGGCTCAATGGTTCCAGTTTGGAACAAGGTATTGAATTTCTAGGCCATAAAGACCGAGCACTTAGTCTTTGACCTAGTGACTAATCCAGTTACTCCTTGGAAGAACATCCCACCCAGAGGCATATCTTGAAAGGCAGAGTCCATGCTAATCAGTGCAATAGCATGACCTACATCCTACCACAAAAATCCATGTATGTGAAATATCCCTGTGAGGCCTGGGGCACTCCAGAGGTTAAAATAAGAAACATATTTACTTAATAGTTAGCTAAAGCCCTAAGAAAAGCTCTTATAATTATAAAAGCTCCCAACCTCTTTTCCATCCCCCTTTCTTCCTCCTTCTTCTGAAACTACAAAGAGAACACACACCAAAACACCAGTTTAGGGCACAGAAAAGCATCCAGTTAGATCTTTTGGAGTTACATAATGAGATGCAATTTACTGTCTCAAAGGTGAGAAAATGTGATGAAAAATTAATCAAGAGACTAAGAGAGAAACTAAACAAATTTCAGCAGCAGGGAACAGCAGAGCAGAGACTTGCAGATGTGACTACGGCAAGGTAAAGGTACCTTTACAGAGCAGGACAGAGGTCCAAAGCCTGTTCAGTTCACCCTGGAGACAGTGTCAAGATGTATGCCTGAGTAAGGTGAGCAAGGGTCAGACAAACAGGTATTTCTTATAGGTAAATGCCACAAAAAATGTTTCTGTTTATAGATATGGCCAGCTCTGGTTCTCCTGTAGGCTGCCTTTGAACTGTATTATTTTGCTAAGCAGAAGCCAAGTTTTAGATGCTGAACCTACAGTGGAAGCACATGGAGCACCTTTTGCTCCTCAGGGATAGTGTACTTTAAAAGCAATATACTTTAAAAAAAAAACCAACAAACAGTAAAAATAAAAAACCTTCTCAAAAATCCCAGCAAGATAATAAGTTTTTGTAGTTGTCTATACATCGAAGATAAGACAGAAGTAGCTGGAGAAGGTGGATCCCTAGGACTTGCTCCAGCCACCAGCATAATTTTCTATTCTAATACTGCTCCCAATATTCCCAGAAAAAAATACCAGCATTCTCCCTGAGTGCAACCATGGAGAGATTTCCAAGGGCTCCTGTTACATGTGAACTAAGATATGGATTCCCTGCCTCCAAATCAAAGCACAGTCAGAACTTTATTCTTTTACTATCCCTGAAAGACAAGAAGGGCAGTGGTGTTGTGGTAAAATTGCAAGTGGGAACCGAAGGAGTGGAGAAACTACATCAAAAAGTTTTCACCAAAGTGGGGAACCGAACCCAAGTAGTCCTACAGCCAAGAATAATCTTCTTCATTCTTTTCATAGTCTTTGGTCTATTATAATCTCAAAATATAACCTATTCCTGAAATACAGAACCTGTGTGGTCACAAACTACTGCTACGTATTTTACATATACCCACATATATAAATAAATCATAATGAATTTTTGCAAAAACTTACTATATCAGAGCATGACTTTGATGCCTGAGAGGGAATGAACCCCTCTGTAGTTCATCACTTGATTCTTGTTTTATTTTCATGTAGTGGACATCTTTCTTCCCTTTGCCCAGCTGTGGAAAAGTTAATGAAGATGATGCTGAACAGGGAATAGTTAGATACATTGATGACACTGACTCAGAAACCAGAATCGCAAGCAGAGGATATCAGCATGGGATTAACATTGGGTAAATGCAAAATATAAATAATCTGAAGGGAATAATAGGCATTCTAAACAAAGTTTAATATGGACTGGAATTAGGAAAGGAAGCCAATTGCCTTTAAATCTGGTCTTCATTATGAAGCCAACCTTTCTAGAAGGGAAGCAATAAGCAGAGAACCAAGATATCTAGGGAAAAAAAAGAAAAAAAAGAAAAAAAAAGAAAAAAAGAAAAAAGAAAAAAAAGAAAAACAAAACAAAACAAAGAAAAATAGCTTTTGGATATTATCAGGGTCTCATGGGGCAAAGAAAACAAGCAAGTAAGCAAGCAAAGAAACAAAACCAAGAAAACATCAAAAGAGAGGTAAAACATTAAATTATTCACCTCTGTCATCCTTGTCTTCAACCATTTGTAGGCCCATTTTTCCCTCACTCATGAAATACCCCATGCCTTTATGAATTTTGCTATGAAATCCTTCTTCTCCAGAAGTTTTTTTTTTTTAAATCAGCTTTTTTTAAGTGACTTCGCTGATTGTACCTTACAATTAAAAAAACTCACCTTTTTTTGCCGTCGGAAGACAGTAGAGAAGTAGAGAAAAGTCAAAGAAAAAAAGGAGAAAAGATAAAAGGTGAAAAAAAATGGGCAGACACATGGTCATAACCTGGCAAAGCCCTCTTATACTGCAGTAGAACTGCTTACATATTAAGCAGATGTTGAAGCATTTATCTGGACCAAGATCTGAAAGAAGTCAGGGTGTGATGAAAAACTCATTGGAGTCAGCAGGAAGTCTTCCATTGATTTCAATGGCTATCGATAAGCCCTACATTTGACATGCTATAGAACAAGACTAGAGAGACATAGGTACCCATAAATATTTTCAGACTTGAAGTCCATTCTATAGCTCATCCTATAGTTCATCTATCATTCATAGAAGATTCATACATAGAAACTTTAAGGGTATTTCATCCACACTGATTTCTTTTGCATGCCACAGTATGAAAGACATCTGAACCTCTCCTTCCTCTTACTGAGAGCAAACGCATTATCCTGTGATGCTAATACATCTTCTGTCATTTGACATTATTTCAGGTGACTTCTCTGCTATTCAATCATGGGAGATAGCTAGAAAGACAAATTCGTTAGGGGATAGCAAAGAACAATACAGCAGTATTTTAATCTGTGTCCTGGGTTTCTCTCTCTCTCTTTTTTTTTTTTTTTTTTAATTTTATTTTTAATTCCCCCCTTCAAAGTTTACTTGACAACTGCATTTATTTCATGTTGCTGTTGTTACAAGGTAACAATATTGTTTTATCGGGAAACATTTATCTTCAGGAAGAAAGTTATCCTAATGCAGGAGATATCTTATCCAAGGACAAATAGAAAGGGGAACATTTCCAGAGGTTAATGTTAATGTCCCTAATGCTATAAAAATAAATGAAATCTGATTAACACTACTAGGAAGACGTAAGTCATAGCTTGTATATAAAATATAGTTGCCTTGATTGGGAGCATTATTTTTTGGCAGTTTAAGGCAGTGCATTAAAAGATGTGATGCCATTAAAACTATGAAAAATCTTAGTGCTTTGGCATTATAAATAGAGCTTGAAATCTTGGAACTTAAAGAGCTTTTAAAGTCAGCTTTTCTGCAGTGAGGAGGAAGCAACACACTGCACATCCCCATGTCCTCAACTTTCTGGGAATGGCTTGGAAAGTGACATTTGCACTGTGGGGAAAGTTGGGCTGTATGGCAACAGGGACTTCAGGCATCTGTTGTTCCTGGATCTTGATTCATCAGAAGACTCCTCCAAATGTCAGTATACTTTAGAGCAGTCTCTGATATGCTCCGAGATGTATTTTTTAAAATGACTTTAACTTATACAACTTCTGGGTGGAGTGCGAAGAAGTGAGCAGCTTTACATGTACCCTTCAGCCTCCTCATCTCTGTAGAGGGTGGAATGCCCAAAGGTGAATGCTCAGACCTGCCAGCACATCATTAAATCAGGATGATCTTCTAACCAGAGATGAACATCTAGGATGTGAAGCCAGCCAGGGACAGCAGGTTTGTCAGGAGAGGTGCCGCCTTGGCAGCAGAGCCCAAAGGCTGTTATCCAGATGATCAGAGAACGACAGGACAAAGGCAGCTGAAAGTCACAGAAGAGATCGTGCTGATCTTACTCAAGCAGCCATTTTTCAAGTGCTTGAAATAAAGAGACTGCATGAAGGTCCTGGTGAGGAAGTGCATGGCGAGCAGATGCCTCTTCTATCTGAGCACGGAATGACCTTCCTTGGCTGTGCCAAGTAACAGCAAAAGACTTTTTGTTCAGCCTCTGCACCGTTTATTCTCTCTCGTATTCTGGTAAATGCACACAAAGTCACTCATGCCTTGCATGAGAATTCAGGAAAAGTTACACTATATGGCATATTCTCAAGGTGCATTGGGGAATCCTCTGAAGACACTTAAGGAATATGAGGAGGAAACAGTGAGAACAAGGAGAAAGAGCATTACTACATGGAGTCCAGCTCTTCCAAGGGGTACTTGAAAGGAAGCCTGTATCCCATGAGTGTGCCTGGAGGCTTCAGATGAAGTAATAACCATAGGATTGCAAGTGATTGGATCTGCTGGTGATTCGTTCACAATTTCATCCACCAGGATAAAATTTCAGATAGAAAAAAACATGTATCCAAAACATTGAATAACAGCCATCACCAAGCAGGAATGCAAACAACAATTCTTCTTCAGGGTCCTGAGGTCATCTGTTTCTTCCTTTCTTCCCTTGCTCTTCTGTTTTATAACAAATTCCGAGGTATATGGAAACTAAGTCACCATTAAGGATTCTGGGCATCAGCAACTTCCAGGAGTATTTGAAAGAAATTTCATCAGACACAAAACTGCAGTCCTGGTGTCAGATCCAGATGCAGTTTTCAGATTCAGACAAAGTAAGATGAATCTTGCTTAGAATAAGCTGGGAGCTAGTCCACTTCTCAGCTGGCAGCATAAATGAAATCTTGTCCTTATATTGCATCTTGCTGTTAGTTGATAATCATTAGTAGGAAAAGTAGGTAGAATCAAACAGGAATGGATATCACATTCCTGTTTTAACCTGTTCTATCAATTTCAAGATACAACATTTTGAGAGAAGCTGGGAGGGACTCCAAAGTTCCTTGCTAAGGAGATTTGCATTGTGACTGATTTCCATTGTGCAAATGACATCAAACCAAAAAATCTTCTCCTTCCTCCTCCCCTGCATCTGCTTTGGATCTAAGTTGTAGGTGTTAAGTAAAGGAAGCTTTCTTAAACACCTACATTTCCTATATGGTCAATGGAAAGAAGTAGGGGGCTTTGAAAGCCTTCAGAGGTTTTCTGCCTTCAGAGGCAGGTCTCTAAAGGATTTTAGGTACCTAACTTAGATAAATGAGATATCACTCTGGAGAACTTCGGAGGTTCGTAACTCTCCACATGGCACATAGGAACATTGTAGTAGGTGCCAAAAGTGTTGATATACAGAAAATAGATAATGAGGCAGACTCCATGAGCATCTTCAAAACAGAAATTGAGAGTTACATTTTAAAATCAGAATTACAGTTGCAGGAGATTCTAGCTTTCTGCAAAACTGTTGAAGTTCTCTTAAATTCATGTCATCATTAGAACTGGAAAAGATAAACTTTCACTGGGAAGTGTCACTTAAAGGAAACTGAAAATTTCCATGGAAATATATGCCTGCTCTTAGGAAAGGATGGAATTTAAAATAAAAATTTTCCTTCTCCAGTAGGCGGGTGTATAGGAAACATTTTCAGTGAAAGAAATTTAAGGTTCAAGTCCCTGCTCTATGTATTCAGACCAGAACCCAGATATTCTGGGTGTCCTATCTAGTAGGTCACTGGGTTTTTTGAAACAACTGCCATGAACTTCCAGTGAACATTCTGCATATCTGGAAATTTCATTCAGCTGAAAAGAAAATTTCATCCATGATTATTATTCTGTTGACACAAGCCATCTGAGTCAATCTGAAAGTAAAGGAACCAAAAGAGTTCAGGTCATCTTTCTGTTTCATCTGTTTCCCCCACCTCCCTGTATTTCTATATTTTAATTATACTGATAAAGTGATGCAATGCTCCCTTCATGAACACACCTCAAGTGCAAAATAAAATCTTTATATCAAAGATTTTATACTGTAGACAGGAATGCTATCAATGCCTATATAAAAATGGGAATAATTATGGCAATATAAGGTTCCTTTATTCACATGGTAACCCTTTGCTTTAAGGAATGACAGCCTAACTAATGTTAATTGAGAAACGGTTATTTCCCTGTGAAAAGAGGAAAACTCTTCTATCATCTAAGTAAGATATATTGCTTCATCTTTATTTATTGCATTCATATGCACTTAGGCATATCTTGGGGCTGCAGAACTAAGCTGAACTCAACTTACAAGACTGTGGGGTCAACATTTAAGTCCTTGGCTCCAGCTGGATTTTCAGAGTGCTGTGAGCCAGTGACAGACACAGCCTTAATCTTAATAGGTGAGGTCTGCCATTGCAAGTCTACAGTTGGACTACTTTGAAGCATAAACCACATGGAGGAGACTCCCACTGCTGGAAAAAGGCTAGTGTCTCCCCACTAAATCCACACCTGCATGCAGCTGCAGTGAGGAGAAGGAGAGATATGAATGGAGCCAAGAAGAAACTTTCAAAAGACAAGCTATACGCTGAGATGCTGGAACAGTTTGAGGAGAGAAGGCTGGCTCTTGTTTCACATTCATTCATGCTGCCACAAAATACATAAGCAGAACTGTTTCCAGAAACAGGAGAGATCCAAGGCCATGTCATTTCCCACCACTGAATTAATTTACATCATGAAGAATTAAAATCTTCGTATTTCCATTATTTAAAATTTCCAAGTTAGCAAAGCCTGTAAGCTTTTGCTGTTAAACTTGTCCATACTTCAACATTTACATTTGCATCTCTTTTTCTGGTACATTATTCATTAGCTTATTTATCTATCTTTTTAATTTCTATGCCCATCTGCTTAATTATCTTCTTAGAGAGATTATCAATGCTTCCCATTTTCTTTGATGTCAATTTGAAAAGGGACAATGAGTTTACAGACAACTATCATTTCAGCCATTTTGATGACATGCTTTGCCCTTTGACCAGCTCGGCAGTCATCTGACCCTCCTTCCTGACCTTTGCATAATTACCTATCCAATTTCCTTATCACCATTCTCCCTTTTAGTTCCTAAAAGCAATATAGCTGTGGTCACCGTCAAAGTCATGGTGACCTTGTTAGGACTCCTTCTATAGCCCTAACGAGATAACCAATTAATGACTTATTCCTTTATCTCAATGTCAAGTAATTTCTAAAACTCCTGTTATGTCTTCTTCTTTTCTTTGACTAAGTGTTAATTAACTTGACCAACTTTTCCTCTTTTGTATTCACCCATTATTTAAGATATAATGAAATATATCTGAATAATTTTGTTCCTACATTTCCTCCAAGTATTCAGAAAGTCCAGTTACTTTCCAGACTCATTTTCTTGCTCTGCCATGTACTCCTCAAATAAACACAAAGTCTAAGGAAACTTTGTGGAAACAAAGTCTGTGAAGTTCTTCGACAAATCATTCTCAAGAATAAATATCAGGACTTTTTCTAGGTGGAATAGATGGAATAAGTGTCAGCTTCAGCTTGCTTTGAAGATAAGGTTGGAGGATATTCTACCTGCATTCCCTGCTGATTTCCTAAATCTTTCAGAAACTCCAGGAGAAACAGATGGACCACTCCTAATTTTTACAGAAAATTATAACTGACAAAAAAAAAATATTTTCACTTAAAGATTTGCTTATTTGCCATCCCTAACCTCTTTCTCCACTTCTAAATCTTGCAGAAATCACTAAGTATGTTACATACTTCGCTGAGGAAGTTGCTTCCATGTAGAAGTTGCCTCCATTTAAATTCATTAAAGACCAAGGCAAAATGGAGGCAGGAAAGAAATAATGGACTAAAAAAAATGGGTCTGTCAAGTCCATGTAAGTGCAATAGAGTGGGTTAAGGAGATCTTCATGCCAAGACAATCCAAGCTGCTGCTCTACAGCATCAGTCCAGGTATAGCCACAGCCACGACTACGCTGTTTTCAGTTTGTTAATAAGCTCTACACACACACACACAACTGGCTCAATTAAAGTCAGCTCAGCTGTCCCTGGCCTATATCTCCTCTCAGGTCTGATTCCAGGGGTAACTTGTCAGGAGGCAACTCAGGTGTATGCAGCCACAGGATACACACGCCTCGGGACAACTTGAATCAAGGTTGACAGTACAGGATCTGGCATGTTCTTCAGGGATATAAGGCAAGCTGGCTTTCAGAGAAGAGACAGCCATGGAAAGGAATATCTTCCAGAGGATGTCAGGTAGGACAGGCTTTCTATAGGCCTTTCATCTGAGTCCCAGACAAGACATTGCAATGAAAAATTAAAGCAAAACCTTTTGATAGATATATAAATTTTTAGGTCAAAAAGGACTATTCTGATTATCTACTCTGATCTATGAATAGCAGTGCTGTGGGTTCTTACTGCTCTCCCCATTAGACTACTTGCTGTCCAGGAATATTTGCCTTAAAAGAGGTAAGGTCTCATCAACAAAATTTCTCTGCAGCAAGTGCTCTTAAGTTTGCCATGAATCCCTCCAAAACTGCTCATAAACAAAGTCAACAGATGTTAAATGTATGATCAATAGGCAAAGGCTGTAACTGAACAGCATTCATCTCTCCTTCAAAACTGACATATTCGTGGAAGGAATCAGTGCCAAAACAAATACAAGCAAAGCAACAGCCTGGAAATACTTTAAACATATTATTTGAATTCTCAGAAGTATCGTTTTTAACTTAAAGTAAACATTGGCATGCAAACCTAACAGCCTGCGTAATCCAGTCTTGAAGTGTAACTTTATTTGTTATGGGGATTTGCTCAAGGAAAGGGGAGGGAGGGCGAGGTGGAAAAATAAAATAAAACCACCCCTCCTTCCAAAAAAAACTCCTCTTCTCCTACTACAAAGAGGAACCAGTTGTTTCTGCAACGCTGCAGACATTTTACAAGGTCATGGAAGTGACTGTCTCAAGCTGCTTTAGCAATTTGGTAGGAAGGAGGGATTGAATTGTTATGCACTTGGATGTTCATTTGGCACACCGGGATGAGTAGTCTTTGTTGCTGTTTTAATAGGAGTCAGAGGCTAGGACATGCCAGCCAGATTTCCACCCTCAGAAGCACAGGCGCCGAGAGCTGTGGGATCGCTCTTATGTGAGGAAGGAAGGGCCATAACCCTCCTTCTTTGGGAGTCTCGTGTCATGCTGCGGCCCACCGGCTTTTTCTGAAATAGTGCCGGCTTCTGGCAATCTCCAAACAAAGTCTTCAATTAATGGGGAAACAAAAGCCTCTGAGGACTCTAGCCAGGATGTGCTATTAAATGGGAGATACTGTGAGCACCTTTTCCAGCTGTGAGAGAAATGAGAAACACACCGATAATATTTTAACAAGAGACCGTTCGCAAAATAACCCTCTCTCATTGGCGATCAGTTTTACGCACTAGGGAAGAAACAGAAATCCTTTCGACGGTATTATCTTCATTGCAAAACTAAAACCATCTAACTTAATATCATGCCCATTGGTATACTATGATACACCAGTTATACTTACCACCTGAAAAATAGAGGTTGACATTGTCAAAATCTAGTCATTTTAGAGGAAAAATGGGTTTCACCTGTCTCAACTTTATATATCTAACATTGAGATCCCATTGAAGCTTAATATCTAGATTTTTCTCTCTGGACAGAGAACAAGAAATAATCTGTGAAGAGGTTCATTCTGTTCTGGGGTATTTTAGTAAAATGGGTAACATAAAACTCCTTCAGGAAGTATCCAGCTCTCCTCAGTGGAAGAAAGAAGGGTCCTCGCAGACCAACTTAAGCTAATATCTTGACTTCTAGTTGACCAATGGTGAGGTGGTGAAGCTGACCCATACTGACTCATTTTGTGCACAAGGTCATGTTCAAACAGGTAGCATCATTGTCATTTAGCAGTGGGCAAGCAACCAGAACTGACAGCATATATGACAGATTACATGGACAGCCTACAATAGATTTCTGCTTTCCTGTGCTGCTTCATATAGAAAACTGAGGCGTATTTGTTTCCACTTAATATTAAATAATTAAATATTCATTGGAACAAAGAGACAACCAGGTTAAGTAGTTAATGCTTTTGTATAGATCATATGGAAGATCATATTTTAAGTCTCTGTCTTAACAACTATTTAATTATTTATAGAAAGTGGAAGCACTTCAATAGGAAGTTCTCAGACACCTACCTCCATGCTGTCACTGTCACAGGAACTCAGCTAATCCCCTGTGTTTGCAGCTCCTATCTGGACAGTGAAAACATGAGACTGAGTTCTGGATCTATCAGGAGAAGGACTTGAATCCAGATTCTTTCCCTTCTTAGTGAGTCCCAGAAGCCATTGTGCATGTCAAGGTGGACTTCTACAACTTTTCCCCCCAAATTCAAAACAATTGTCCCAGTGTAGAATAGAGAGGGAGGAAAAAATCAAAGCTAGATATGAAACTAATATTCAACGCTTTCACATCTTGGGACCTCCTGGTTTTGACTGAAAGAGCCAGTAAAGAAGGTTGTAACCTAAGATTCGCAGCATTTCTTTTGAACAGCAACACCTTTTCATAGAGTGAATACAGTCTCACAAACTACTGAATGACCAGATCCATCTGCTATGATTAAAAAGAAAGTTACAGACAATGTTCTTTAAAGAAAAGAAAAAAAAAAGGAAAAAAAAATTTAATCCCATCCCTTCTCCTCTTCCCCCCTCTCTTTTTTTTTTTTTTTTTTTAAAAAAGGAAGAAAAGAAAAGCATAGAGAACAAAAACTTAGCATAACTGAAATCCAGCTCACCTCAGGAAAATAATTTGGCATCAGCCTTTATCGACAGCTGCACTTCACTTGAGCACCTGTGTGTATCATTTCAAGTGATGAATGATTGGGGAGGTTATTTTGTATTAATGAAACACGTTGTGGCAAAGCATGTATTTATATTTACAGGATGAGTTTGACTTGAACCTGTCTTATGAGACTCAGAACTTGGTGGTAAAGGTGGGATGTATTGGCTGGGTCTATATTATTAAACTTAGGAGTGCCTCCAAATTCTAAGGCCTGAGTAGATATGTTGGCCATGTCCCAACTCGATGTTAAGGTAAGACCATCTCCGCCCTATCCCAAAGTCCTGGTTTTCATTCAAAGGTAACACAATTACATTAGTCAGAAGCAGTGCTGTTCACCAGCTGCTCTGTGATCATGATGATCATTTAGCTAAAATCCCATGGCATTTCATTTTGCACTCAAACTGCAGAAACCCCCGAGAAGAAAATCAAGATTTAGCTGTAGAAACCCACAAAAAGCATTTAGATTCCTTTGGGCAAGGGAGACAGAAAGATAACGTGTACAATTGAACTGAATGCAGAAGGAATCGAAATTTTGTAACTTGCGTGACACAGCAGGTTAGCCTAAAAACTCAGGTGACCTTAAAGAAAAGTATTGAACACAATCATTTTACTAAACTCTCAAGTGTAGTGTCTATGTGAAGCATGGAAAAAAATATATGGCAAATAATAACTTCTCTCAATAACAAACTTCTGCAGAAATCAAAACTATTCACGATGTTTGATCCAAATTTAGAAATAATTTCAGCCAGGATAAAGGTAGGCAGTGGAAAGAGAACTAAAAGAAAAAGTAGTCAAAGTAAATCATCTTACTATTGTATTTCAAAATGCCATTTTCACAAAGGGATTAACTTGCATCAGGGAAGAATCTTAAAGCGAGGATAAATAACAAACAAGCCAAACATTTCATAAAGCATCGGACAAAACACTAGTCCACTCAAACTGGAGAATTGTTTCACACATAAAACCAGAAAATAAATTGTTTTGGATTAATCCAAGATGAAAATGCTTTTTTTTCTGGAAATTTTTGTTTTTCTCATTAAATTGAAAGCTCTTCTTATTTGTACTGCTTTAAGATATTTATTTCCAGAAGCTTACCTCAAATCCTATTGAGATCAGCAAAAGACTATTAGGTGACATTAGTAAGTATTCATTTGAAGTCCGTAAGAGTAAACTTTCCCTTTCCCTTTCCCTTTCCCTTTCCCTTCTTTTCCTCTCTGCTCTTCTCTGCTCTTTAAAAACTTTCTATGAAAGATCTGTGAAAGAACGGTGTTGTGAAAATCAGGGAATGTTCTTCATCTTGTTCTTCTTGTCCTTTATTAACATTGAGTTTTGGAGAGATTATATATGTTAATTGTTTAAAGTGCCTTACAAAAAGACAAAACAAACCAAAGCTCTCCTCTCCTCTTCTCTCCTCTTCTCTCCTCTTCTCTCCTCTCCTCTTCTCTCCTCTTCTCTCCTCTTCTCTTCTCTTCTCTTCTCTTCTCTTCTCTTCTCTTCTCTTCTCTTCTCTTCTCTTCTCTTCTCTTCTCTTCTCTTCTCTTCTCTTCTTTCTCTTCTCTTCTCTTCTCTTCTCTTCTCTTCTCTTCTCTTCTCTTCTCTTCTCTTCTCTTCTCTTCTCTAGTGGTACTTATTTTTGGATATATAACAAAGTCTGCCCCACCATTTCTTCAAAATCAGATGGTCACAGCACACAGTGCAGGCTGTAACAGAACAGAGTAGTGTCTGCTTCACCTGACATGCACTGATTCCAGGATACATGAATGCATTTTCTATGCATCATTTTTATTACCCAAGCTGTTTGCCTAGATATCGATGTTTAGATAAAGCAACATTTACAGTGCAAAAATGTGATCATTGATTAACAGGTATTTACTTTGATTGTTCTGCTTATTACTGAGGTTTTAGGCTCTAAAATATATATTTGTACATCAGTACAGGACCAGTACTACTCCCCAATAGCCACTATATTTTTCCCAATTCCTGACTACTATTAAAAATTATCATATATTAGTTATCAAGTACTAATTAAGAAATTCTTCATATCTGAAGTCTAGAGGGCAATGCAGTCTTTGGCATGCACTAAGCTGTCTCAAACATATCTCAACCTCCACTTACCCTCTTATTGACTCAGTTGAGTCGTTCAAATGTAAACTTAGTTTGTTTGTATCAGAGTTTTCCAATGTGCTCTTTGGGATTTGAAAACTGAAAAACTCTAGCAAAATGATTTTAACCTCAACAAAAACAGCTGTAGGTCCTTTCTGTGTTGTTACGAAGTACCTTTATACATGAAGACATTAGAGTGCTTGATGACAAGAAGGATGTCAGGTTCCTGAAGAGTCAATGCCCATGGTCTATCAGTGAAGCTTTAGGGCTGTATGCCTTCCAGGGTACAGTGCAATCCTGCCTGTGGTAAACCAGCTGATATATCAGAACCAGTATAGCCACAAAGAAGAGTAAACTAACTTGACATAGTAGAGCTAATTTCACAGTTAATATCTTATGCATATAAGGACATGTTTTTCTGTCATTAGAATTGTTTCTGCATCTTTCACTTTATATACCTTAAGCATGCATGTGCACACACGTACATACACATATATAGGTATTTTAACTTGAAATAAGAAGACTGATGAAGTTTCTTGAAATAGGGAAAAAAATGTTTTTTTCTGAACTGGAAAGAAAAACGTTCTGGAAAAATGTATTTTAAACTGATTAAAATTTGATTTTTACACTTTATACTATACTGCATACTTACAGTACACAAAATGCTAAGAAATTAAAAATGAAAAGCCATTTAAAAACAGGGGAAAAAATCTTTTGTTCAGGAATGGTAAAATCCAACTGTTTATATTGCCAGAAAAACATTTATTTTAAAAATTAATTTCTGGTGAATTTCATTTTAGTGTAGGAAACTATTTTCAGTTCAAAGAGTTGCTTAAGATTAAGTTACTATTATCAAATGCAGTTGTATCCGTTGACCTAAAATTTATCTTCCTGAAGAATACAGTCTAATCATAATTGTTGTCATTGTACTTTAAGCTCATATTTGAAAATTAAAATAGAATATATTCTCACTAATTATAGGAACTATACAATTATTTTTACAAATGGTCTTTCATTTTGTCCATTTTTCAAGGTAATTCCACATGTAACCCAAATAATTCCTTAGGAGAATGAGATGCATTTGTCTAATTACTACAGGTGTGATATTTCCAAATGAAATGATTGCTTTAAAATGAGTTTGATGCATGCCATTGGTGTCAAGGGGATTATCTATTTGCCTAGATCTAATTATGCTGAAGGGAATCTGAAATGCAATTAGCTGCTTCCCCCTCTTTCATATGGCAAGAGAAAATTAGCTGCTTAATTAATAACAAAAGCTTCTCGATTTTACCAATGGAAATTAAAAGTGTGTGTTGATATTTTAAATAATGACAATATTTTAAATTTGGTTGAAGCTTACTTGCTTTCAGAATGCTACACTTGTTTTTATTAAAAATCTACATATAATATTTAGACAGGAGATCATATTGCCTAACCGTTAACAGTTTAATCCAAGCTATCATCAGATATAATCTTTTGGAGTCAAGGAAGACCTGCTGAGATGCACTATGTCACTGACTTCAGTGATCTGCTTCCAGGACACACATGGAATAATACCTGAGTTAAGTATGAATTAAACAGGTTTAAGAATGATTTGGACATATTGTTTTCACAGATTTGAACTTAAGTTCTAGCTAGTTAGGTTAGCTCTGCTTAGTCAAACCTGAAGGACCAATGTGTTTTCCAAACACTACAGTATCTGAGCACCTTCTGGCCACCAAGCAGTATATCAGCAAGGTACACAACTGTTGTGATTTCCACTTTATTGCAGGTAAATTGGGAAACTGAGATTTACATGACCTAAGTCATGTCAAACTTGCTCTGCAACAGATAGTGAAACCTGACAACACTCATCTGCAGAACAGGTACAGAGGGAACCACTCTGCTTGCCTTCTTCCATGACATTTTTGAAGGGGTCCAGATAGGCATGTAGGTTCTGAAATGCAGCATCTGGGCTACTCACGACACCTTCCTCCCTCTCTGAGAAATTAGACATAACAGTAGTGGTGCTAATGTAACTTTGTCCAAAAAACCAACATATTTTTAGCAGCACTTTTACAGGATTTTCCTCCTCTGGATTGTCTGCTGCGGCCCATCTCTGTGTATCATCTTAGGAGTTTTCTCTCTGTTTTTCTCTATATATGCTTTCTCCATGTTATTCTCTCTGGAATGTACATGTAGCTATTATGCGTTATTAACTTTTACATTTTACATTATTAACCCTTTTTATGCTACTTCAGAAATTTGCCTTGTTTTCAAGCAGCGATGCCAAGTCCTCATGTCACCTTTTAAATAAAAATCTCGACATCTTGACATCTATCTCCTGAAACATCACCACTGCTTTCAAATCTCACATAAGTAGGACTTTCTCTGAGCTGCTCTTGATGAACAAGTAAAAGGCATTAGTGGATCATTGCTGGCTCTCAGCCATGATTATCAATATATTTTTTTATGCAACTTTTTTTTTTTTTTTTTTTTTTTTTTTTTTTTTTTTTTGGGTTTTTGGTGGAGTAGTAGACGTCACAGAGAGCTGATACCATGTCCTGTTTTCTTGTTACAGGCATTACAAAGTCAAGGATCAGTGTATATTTTCTGGGACTTAGTATGTTAAGGACACAGTGTACGTCTTTTTTGGAAAGAGTCCACCTTTTTTCTCTAAGGTATGTCTATATGAACAGAATCCCTTCTCTCCTGCTCTACTTCCATCAGATAACTCTTAGATAATTTTGATGTGTGTCTGTCAAAGGAGAGAAATTATAGAAAAAGGACCTGTGTGTTGTGTTAACATGTGTATTTTACCTGCAAGGATGATACAGGAATGAAAGAGTTTCATTACTCTGAATACAGGCTGCACATTACTCCTAGTCTTTCTGCTCTGGAGTGTCCAAGCTTGCGTAGTAAGGAACTCATGTGGGCACAACACGAAACCTGGAAGGCATACTTTTAATCTTCACAACACTGGAATTTGTCCAACTTCTCAAAAGAGCTTTTAACATGTCCAGGGTTAACCAAGTTCATACAGATTTAGCATATTTTTCTCTGACTTAAGTTGTGTCTTTCTCACTGTTGCCAGGAATGAATTATTTCAAACAAGCACATACCCCTATTCAACACAGTTACTGGATCTTTTAATAAAACCAATTCTATGTAAAAGCAATAGAAGAACTAGATGCAAAGAGCCATGTTGATACACGTGTGGTATATATTATGTGCATATTTCTCTGTTACAATGCTTCTCTTCTGCTTCCTCTGCTTCATCGTCACTCAATCCCTTCTGAATGAATTTTCAATTTGTTTCACTCTACATTCCCTTAGGAATCTTTCTCTGCCTCATTTTATTTATTCCTTTCTTAATGCTCTAATTATGTTCAACTTCAAGGTGTGTATCCAGCCCTTTAATGGTTCACCACATTTTGAAGAAGACAAAACAAGATTTTTTACTGTCATCACAACACCCTTATTTTACTGCTTATTTTGAGGACGTTTACTATGCCACATAAAATATTCATCTACTAGTATTTTACTTTATAATCACATCTTCTGTCAAGGTTGTTTCCTTATCCAAGAAAACCCAAGCTAGGCAAGCTGCAAATAGGTACGAGCCAAGATGGTTAAATCAGGTGATGTTCTTTGGGACACTGTAATTGGTTAAAGAAAACTTTTTAAAAATCCTCCATATCCTGGAGGTAGAATTTGTCAAGATGCTCACGTAATTGAAATTTTCTATGGCTGTTAAGAACCAAGAGAATAGTAGTTCTTCCCTCCAAATGAAATCTCACTGCCAGATTTGTATGACATTTCATGATCCAAGCTTAATTTGTTATACATTGTTCCCAGAAGGTGAGATGAGATTACATGGAGCCATACATTAGTTAGAAGATTTATTTTACACTTACCCACTCAAAGTTCCTTTCTAGTTATTCAAACAGAATAGAGCAATCTTGATTAGTTAATCTCTCTACATCAGCGTTTTTTCCACAGAGCACTTCACAGAAATGTTTTAAAATTTCACCACAATTAAAAAAGCAATTAAAAAGGATTATCAAAATCAAAGTTGATCTTTAATTACTGCCTATATCTAGATCTTTATTCCATGATATACCAGATAAAATACTCTTAAAAATGCTTTGTTAATAGCTTTTTATTATTGAGAACATAAGAAATTTCAGTCTTTTGAGGCACATCCCTTTTTAGATCAACTTCATTTTCAGGTTGTCATCTAAAACTTTATTTCCATCAATCTTGCTTGCCTTGCTATAGCTGAGTAAGTAATTCCTTTATCTTCTGCCCGCTGCAAGAATTGGCCACCTTGCAATGACTTGGGTAGTGTGGTCAAAGTACAGCTGTAATTTCTCCAGTGAAAATTTACTTTCTATCTCTATCTTAGTGAGCAAATCTCTTCTGGCATCTGTTCAGTCAGGTCTGCCTACATGAATGCCTGCAATCAATTTTTGGTTATTTGGACTTCTAGAAATATTAAGGGCTATCACTAGTCCTTTTCCTCCAAGCAGTGCTGGCATACAAGTGTGGTAAAAGTCTTTACAGTTTTACAGTTCTTGCTGGAAAACAGCTGTCATTGAGCAGAAGCAATAGCAGAATAGCAGAAGCTTCTCCGGGTTTGGTTTCAGCCTGAGTAACTGTAGTATTTGGATGAACAGTAGAGAAGAGAAGAAAAAGTGCTGCTACGCGGGACTGTTCTGTGTTTGAACATATTCACACTTAAGATTGTATTAACAGTAAAAAATTCCTCAAATTTTCACTGTCTGTATTCAGTTAGGAATAATGGTGCAGGATTCATAAGGGATGTGCCTTTTAATTCATGTTACTGAATCCACAGAAAGCTGTTTTTTATCCATGTAGCATTAAAACAGTATTAGAGAACACTAGTAAAAACATCCAGCACCAACATTACAGGTTTTGTCTTTGGGCTTCACAGTGGGATCGCATCATCAAAGAAAAATTCATATACATGTGTGTTTTATAGTTAAAGCACAAATGTCTGCCTGGCTATGGATGGTGTCAATGTTTTATCCTTTGAGGTATTTGAGGATAGGCTGTCCTAAGCAAGCCTTCAAAAAGCCTTGAGAGACTCATGTCAACTATAGGAAAAAAAGACCCTATTCTTTCTAAAAGTCCTCAGTGGCCTGACCTTGCAAGTCCTCACAGAACTCAATGTTTTCATTGAAGTAGACTATTTGTGTAGAAAAATACATTTTATCCCATATTTCACTGTTCGTATTTTGATCACGAGCACTGACAGGGAAGACAAGCACCTAAAATGAAAGACAGCCTGGATTTTGCAGTTTTAAAGCACTCTTCCTGAACTTGCAGGAGATACTTAGGCACCTGAAAAATAATGAAGATATTTTCCTTATTGGGTTTTTCTTCACTGACTCTTTTTTAGAACAGAAGAATAAATTGACAACAAAGAAGGATTTTCCCTCAGACCTCCCCAGATAATCAGAATTCAGATGAAAGTAATCTAGATCTTACTATTTTAACAAATTTCTGATGACTGGCATCATTACAGGATTGGTGTCATCTACAAATGGGATAGAAAAGGGAAGAAGAAAACTAATTATCTTATTATTTATATTTCAGTAGAGGCTATGTATATACAGTATATGATCCTGAGCATAGAGAAGAGAAAATTATTTTGCCCTGGACGATGCTAAACTCAGCTATAAGGTCACCAAGTCTCTCACTCTGCCCAAGAAAGGATTCCCTCTACCTAATTCTTGACTGATATTTATCTAGGCCTTTTTAAAAAATACCACTGGTGAGGATTCCCACTGCCATTCTCCAGTACTAATTTATCCTTACATGTAGGAAGTTCCTCCTCTCCAATATTTAGTCTAAGTCTTCTTTGCTAGAATTTAAGCTCATTACCTGTGGTTACGTTAGACATGAAGAATGAGCTATTCCTTTCCTTTCCTTTTTTTTTTTTTTTAATGCAGATCACATTCTTTTCAGAACTTAGCTTTTGGAGTACACTGTAAACAGAGTAGTTCTTTCAATATTTTCCCAAAAGATTTCTCTTCTTTCTCCTTTTTAAACACAGGTGATACTCCTGTTCTTGTTGACACTCCATAATTTCTAAAAGATAATTCCTTGATTCTAGAGCTTACTCCAACCAATTCCAGAAGTAGTCTAACAATTTGGACTTCACCAGGTCCAGGCAATTAAAAAATGTCCATGTACTGTCTAACCTATTTTTACTTACTTATTCTCCATTGTTTTACCCTCTTTGTTAGTGTTATTAATTACATTAGCTGTTCCATTACCATTTGTCAGTTTAGACGTGAAAAGTACTCTGGTGTTCTCAGCATCATCTATTTTCATTCTCTACTGAATAGCAGGTAAACTTTCTTTAGGCTGGTTCTTGTTGTTAGTGATTTTATAGAAGGTTGCCTTCTACTTATTCTTTATATCCCTGCTAGTAGTACCGCAGTCTATTACTCATCTTTTTTAATTTTATCCTTATACAATCTGTTCTTTTATTCCTGTGTATTAGAGTAGGTTTGTCCTTTCATGCTATTTCTTTAAGGAGCTACCAACCTTCCTCCTAATCCCCCATTTTCCACTAGATTTTATCTCTTCTTTTACTTTATTGGACCTATTTATTTCCCTCCACTCCANTGTGAACTCTGTTGTTGCATGTGCACTCTCGTGCAACTTGCTGCTAGGTGCTCCATTCCCTACAAGTTCCTTCTTCACCAGTAGTGACTGGCAAATACCATCATTCTAGCTGCTTTCTCAAAATTCCTGGTCAAAAATTGTCACCGAACCATCCTATGAGATACCTAGCCTATGTACTTCCTATTCTATTTCATCTACAGTATGTAAAAAATAGATAAAAGGCAAGAGGATAAACAGATACAGAGATGTGAAGCCACTTTTTTCAGGAGGGAGGCTAAGTCACAAAACAAGATCAGATTTCTTGTTGATGAGCAACTAATCTAGGATCTCACCCTTAAATCTTACTGCACCCAAAACTTTTCATGGTCATTAGCTGTATTATCATTTAATCATTCATCACGTAAAACCAGACAATACCCTCTTTCTTTTCTCATTGAATTATCATACTTTTTTTTTTAAACAAATGTGGAAAAATCTTTCAGGCACAATTTTTGAATCAACAAACCATGCTATATTGATGAAGCTTTCATGTACTACTTTCAGTTACTCTGTATTATGTAAGAAGTGTAGACCATGCTAGTGAATTCTAGCAAATTTGGGACCTTTGAGTCCAATCTACATTGTCACGTTAATATCTAAATTGATTCTGGACACTTAGGTAGTGCAGAATTCAGCTCCACATTTAGTGCTTCTGTATTTAGATTTGGGATTCATTTATCATACCTTCGGCACCAAAAAGACACCCGGGCTCAATTCAGTTCCCACGTGTTGGTTCATAGTGCTGTTTGAGATGCCTTAAGTTATCCCACCAGGTCCATTGTTACTGGTCTAGAAAGATATCAGTCCGCCATAGGTCCTGTATTATATCTGCTATCCCCACATCAATGTCTTGAACATTCTAGAGCATCTCAAATGACAATAAATTTGTGTGCAAAACTGGATCAAACATTCTTATGTGTAAGCTTGCAACTATAGCAACAATACTCACACATTCTTTCTCTTGCAGTATATTCATTAATATATACACCTTCAAATATTTCCATTTGAAAATCTTACAGTGACTAATCATTTTGAAGTTTAGTTGGGTTTTTTTGTTGTTTTTTTTTTTTGTTGTTGTTTTTTGTTTCTGTGAAGCTTGATAGAAACTGATTAGTGCTTCAAAGTTTGTTGAAGGGGACAGATAGATACATGTATACCACATTGGAGTTCATTTCCTGAGCAAATAAAACTTAAATGTCTATAAAAATATGTTATCCTGATCTTTAAAGTTACAGTAGTTGTACACAAGGTCTTAAATATGTGAGGTCTATAAAGGTCACATTAGCACTTTCTAATCAAAATTCTATGAACATATGGGTATGCCTAGATAGATGTGGCTCCAGCCTCATGGGAACCTGCACATCCATCTTGCTGGAATCACACAGTGCCTCTCAGTTTGACAGCAATCCTGGATTCCCTGGTAAACCTGTGCCAGGTGCATCGAGGACAATTTTAAAAGTTACACATTGAAATGTACTCTCTTACCAAAGTCACTAAGTATTCAACAGACAAAATATGAAAGAAACCTGAATTGTTTCTCATGAGAGTCTATGAGAAACAGCAAGTAATTCAAACCACTAGAATGCTAAATAGAGGAATTTTATTCCAACCTTAGGGGTAAAACTTCATGTAATCTGTACTGTGATGGGATAGTAGGGAGAAAACTGAAGCTTTCAAATGTAGAAAAAGTAGTTGTGGCTCCTGGTTTGGGAGGAGTTATGTTTGCCATTTAGAAGGAGTTAAATATTTACATATTAAAAAATACAGCACGCTCTTCACAAAAATCATAGCACTTATTCCTTAGATGTAAAAGACACTTTCTGCCTTTTTGAATTTTAAAACAAGCCCTCTAAAAAGGTTTCATCTGTCATTAGGACTATTTTTATGCCAAATGATCTCAGTCATAAAATAACATAAATATCATATGCTGTTCAAATTCACTGGGATCTCAAACATGGACAACACTGGAGGTTTGTTTTTATTATTTTAGGAGAGGTTATTATTTTTCTATTTTTTCTTCAATTTTAAAAGTTTGCTCTTCAGCAAAGATTGAGATAATTGTCTATTCCAAACAATTCTGTGTAGAATTTCTGCAATGGCTTGGAGCCCCCATGGTGCTTGGTAGAATTGATGTTTCAAGAAAGGAAGCAATCATTTTCTCACAGTTCATCTTCTGTCTGACAGGATGGTTGGCCTCCATGTCATCTGAGTGAACGTTGGCTTCACTCCTATTAGAAATAAAAGCAAGACAGTCACTTTCAAAGAAGCCTGTCTACAGACTTGAGAGTATGTCTAGAGTGTAGTAAAAATACATGGCTGAGTTAATGGAACCTGATTCTTGAGTTAATGGGTCCATAATTTTGCTTTTTCATAAAACAGCAAATTTCATAATACTTTATTTTCTGAATGTGCACCTTCAAGATATTTTATCTTAATATCATTTAAGATGTTAAAAAATATTTTCTCACTTTAGCATGTTGGTTTACATATAACATCATATAATCATAGAATATATATATTATGTAGAAGTATTCACATACCTAAATACATATACATTTAGACACTTAATAATACATGAGCATATTAAATACTTTAAGAGCACATTTATATTATACCTAGTAGTTTATCTTCTTCTGAATAGTAAAAGAAAGATTTTGTGTAAAACTGAAAAAAATATTTAAAACCAACAACATATAGACAGGTATAGATATCACTGGAGTGAAAATCCTGCTTTGTTCAATTAAATATTATTATTGTCTGCTAACCTCAGACTGTCAGTAAATTCCAATCTCTTAAAAAGAACCTCAGATTACATACCTTTTATGTGGAAGGTACTGAAGGTAAGGGTCAGCTCATCAAATTTCAGCCATCTAAAAATTGTGCATCTAGTCTAATCTAGTCTTCTAAGGCTTTACTCACATGCCTCAGAGTGCCAAGTGCCATCTGAGGTGCATTTGGTATCCAGTATCTATCTGGTCTCCAGTTTTCTCTCCACAGGGACATCTCTTGCACATCCTGTATCCCATCTATCAGCCCAATGTCAATATCTCATATTTATGAAGGGCTTTCAGATGGCACTTCCGTCAGGCAGCATGAATGCAGACTTGGTTTCCAAAATGCTCTAGGAAGTTTGCACCAAGGATGTAAAGCCATGAGTCAGTTTGTCTAATTTGAGTATCTTAATCTACATGCCGAATCCCTTACATTTCAGATGCCGATACATAGGAGCATGAATGTGAGATGAGTGTCTGAGGTCAGCAGAGAGTTAGATAAATTCCAGGGAAAAAGAGTAGAAACAAGGTCACCATATAATGATAAGAATAATTATACAATGAAACTTTTCTAAAGTTCTTCAGAGTGGAAAAGACAAGAGAGCAATTATTCTCAAATCCCTTCCCACCCATTTTGAGACACCAGAGAAAGCCCTGAATCATTACATTATACTACATCCTAGTATATAGAAGATCAAAAGCTCAACTTTTGCCCTGCAGCCCTTGGAGTTTGTGGGACCTTGAACCCAACTTGTTTGGACTAGTGCAAATTGATATATCCCAATCAATAAATCCCTTGTTGGCCTCTTTAACTCCATCTGAACTCATTCAGATCCCAACCACACTGAGTCCTTACCAAGACACCACAAGCATGAGGCAAGTAACCAATCTCGGGGCCAGGTGAGGCTTTTCTGAAGTGACGGCTGAGCAAGGACTTTGTCAAAGAGCTTTATTAAAGTCACTCTCCTCTCCAGCAAAAGTGCTAGGCCATCAGTCAGTGTTTTTGGACTCTCACACAAGTGAATTTTATACTGCAGTAAGACCTGAAATCCTAATGTTCTCAAAATCTTTCCTTTTTAATATCTGGATTCTTTCCTAATTATTTTCAGATTAATTTCCAGCTAATACATAAGGATGAAATTTGGCGCGTGACCTATAACCCTAAGCATGTTGTAATTCTGTTACCAATCTCCTGATTTCATGGGGGGCTTAACAAGCACCATATGTGAAACACTGTGTTCCTCTGCATTACAACAGCCTAACAATCCAGGGAATCTCTCTACTACCATCCTGCTTTGCCATGCCATCAGCAGCTGAACAATGGCAATATCAAGGTGTGCTGAAATGGTTTTTTCCAGGTCTATGTCCTCAAGGCTGCAAAGGACTCTAAGGCACGCTACAGCCATGCATAAACCAGTCCAGAGCATGCTTAAACTGAACTGTGTTGAGCAACATAGTGGAAGGAGCAGAAGAAGGCTTGAGCTCCATGACTCAGTGTCCTGCTGACTGCCACCTTTCAACCAGGGCTCTGGATTCACAAGCTTTTTCTCTTAGTACTCAACTTCTTTCATCTGCCACCACATTTTCTCTCTCTTACTTGCTTCATGCTCCCACCTCTGGGACACTGTATTGTCGCCTGCGGGACTGACTACCAACACTGTATGGCCACATAGTGAAGCTAATTGCATTTAAAACTGATTGAGTTTGAAGAGGAAAACTGAAATGTTGGGGTTTGATTTAAGCTGGAGGCACCTCTAGGTCTACTTCACAATGTGGCTGTGCTAAGAGGTATGCCAGTGTGGGGGTTGGCCTGTTTGCCTCTCCTCAGATGATGCACAAGGTAAATGCCATTTTCCCCTAACCTTTGTGATCACTATGGTCATGCTGTTCAACTCAGACACAACTACGCAACTAACAGATGGTGTACCTCAAATTGCCCTGAACTGGGTTAAAATGGCTCATACTGGAGGAGACTAGGGGCAGTCCTGGGGGTAATTTGGAAGCAAGAGCTTCTCAGCTTTCCACTACTGGCTCTGACCTAAGAGAGGAATCAATAATAACAGTAATGAAGAGGTCAGCATGTGATACCATATCAAAGGGGGGAACACATTTGGCGTGTTAGCAGCTGAGTCAGAAAAGAGACCAGCATTCAAAGCTGAACTGTCTACTGATCTAGACGCCTCCCTGAACACACACACACTTGACCCTAAGCCCAGAGGTGTCCATGGGAGTATTTCTACCGGCTTCAGTGGGCTTTGTGGATCACATCTGATGGCCATGACACGTTTCTTGCTGCTGGAAGGAAGTTTGATCTCATGTGGTAGAAATGGCTATTAAATCACAGGCTGTTCCCCTCACTGAATGTTAAACAAAGTGTCCCAAATAAGGCCTGCTGTCTACTGGACCTGTTCCCTCCTTCAGCAAGGACTCCATTTTCTGTGCTTGCTTCAGAGAAGGACTTGTTCCCCCTCTCCTCCTTCCTGATTTGCCAGATGTCCTCACCCTAATCGCCTGTCCCTGACACCAACCCATAAAACTTTGGCACCCTGACTACACCATTAATGCTTTCTTAAACCCATATGTGCAACAGCTCTCAGAAACCGCCTTGGATCTAGAGTATTGTCTGAAAATGAGCTTCAAATCCAAACGTTTTCAGGCCTGTGGGGGAGAAAAACCATTATATTTGATAGCTCTGTGCAAATGTGGGCAATTACAGATAGAAAAATCCTCCTTAGCACCGCTGAAACTCTCTGTGATCACCTGCTTTCACCGTTTCAACCTATAGACTGTAGGACTGAAAAGGCTTCACTAATGATTTCTACATTGGACCAAATGATATCCTTGACAATAATGTAATCCCGAGAACCCTCGCTCACTTCCAGTTGTCACCATTGGGGCCACAGGCTTGCACAGATCAGCCAACACGCTCCTCCAGACCTGCGCTTATGTTTCAGTAATAAAAGCCCAAATGCAGAACGTTTTTTCTCCCTCCTCTCCCTCCCAAATGCTACTGATCGTCCTATTACCATGGCAACCAACTCCTGCTGGCATGATCAAGAAAAAACCTGATTTGGGATTTTAATTAATTGCTTGGAAATGGAAATGTAACAGTGACTGGCAGTTCAACTAAGCACGTTTGCAAAGTGAATAAAAATAGAGTTTCTGAAATACTTGAAATTGTTTCACTGGATATAACCCACATTTTTTACAAGACACCTTAATTTATTCCGCTTCATAAAATAAATCTGCCAAATGTACTAAGCCATTTTGTCAACACAAATCATTTTGGCAAATACTTTAATCCTTCTTCTTAACAAAATGTATTGTATTTAAAAAAAAAAATCTAACCCATCAGTATAAACCCATAGGTTTCATCTGAACGTATGCCTTTTTCACCAGTAGGTCATATTTATAAAAGGCTTTCATCTTGTCTTCACAAAGGAGGATGTGCTTCTTTCGATGCACGTGATCTCTTATTAACATCTGTGGCAGCTACACCCCCATATTCAGCAGAGAATGGAATATAACTGGCTTTCAGTTGATTTTTATGACTTCCAGTGTCCCTGTTTTCAAAGAAAATAAAGTGGTTATTGTTTGTATATACCACCGCCCTCTTCTGGGTGCTGCCAGCACTGCTGGGGTGGGTGTCATAGGTCCTGCGTTGCTCAGCTAACAAACAGCTCCCTTTCTCTCCTGATTTTTAGGAACAAGAGGATCAGGAAGACGTCCTTGTTGTCTTGATGCAGTTCTAACTGCCCATAGTTTTCAGTATCATGCTAATTTTGTAGGTCTTATAGTTTCACGCTATTCATTATATATACATATATATATATATAAATGGATACATACACTGCTTTTTTGTTTAAGAAATTAAGAGAGGTTGTGAAGGATTCAGAAGCCCTGAATCACACCTGAAGGTGGAAGTAAACTTCATCCGCTGCATCAAGTCCTTCAGGCAGCTCTCCACCTTGAAATGTTGGCTTTGTGGGAAAGCTACATAGCATAAACATTGTTATACTGTAAACACGGCATAGATGCTTCCCAGTGACAGCATGATAACGCAGTGCCACATGGAGACAAAAAAATTCCATGACATTTCTCAAGGACCTCCTTATTCACAAGCAAGGGTCAGGTTGCCTGGGTGGAGTCAGAAGCCTTCACCACCAACAGCTGCCTTACCTTCCTCCTTTGAGATTTTAGCTTTCCACATCCTTATATTCTCTACAGGCCAATGAGCTCTCTGATAATCAAAGGTAAAGGTGAGCAATGCTATGGTAACTCGCTTATTTTCATATAGTTACTAATTTTCCTCCAAGCAGCTTTCATCAGGTTTCCAGATTTAAAATACCTGGTAGCTCCTACTGCCCGCTCAACAATTCACATCACAGGAACATATTGCTGACCCAGAAGATGCCAAGCTTCCTTACTCACTGGCTTAGTGACATTTGAGAGGTGACCATTCTTGCCAGTTTTCACACATTTGCAATGTTGCTGTTTAGTGAATGTTATTCACTCAGCACCCAAACTGTACTCCGATTCATGGTAGACAAGCTAAGTAAGCAGAGTGCTGTGCTGGATGATCTGAATTGAGGTTAATGAACTATCTTTAAAGATTACACATCACAGGGTTGGAAGAGGCCCTGGAAAGGTCATCTCATTTTCTTTCTTGGACAGTGTTTATTCACCATACCCCACTGCTTTTCCTTTCTCCTGTGGCATCTTTAAAATGTGGGGAATAATTTTTTATTATTTTAGGAGGTAAATATCATTAAGCCAGTAGAACTTGTGATGCAAAATGAAAACACCAGAAATCTGGTGGTTATCTATCTCTTCAACTCTCATCTATTGGTATTTCTAAGGCAACTATCTCTGTGTTATCTAAGCACTGTAATATAATACAATCACTTGCAAGTTGTATCTAAGTGCAGTGGGTTTTACTTATTAATAACATAGCACTTATCTTCAAAGTGCTTCACAAACTAATTAATTCTCACAGCACCTTCTCCCTGTCAGGCAGGTGAGACGACTATTATTCCCATTATACATATCATTATGATTATTACTTGAGGAAACAAGGTTAAGTTACTCATCGTATCTCCCAAAAGACATAGAGAGCATTAGAAAAAGCATCTGAGCTCAGATATTAGGGAGCAGGGTTTTCTAACCTGTTCTGAGACCACTTCATCATGCCTCATGCCTGCACATCATCACTGGTAACATCATAATTATGTGCTTCATTAAATAATAGCATGGCAAAGCATGATGGGATTCTTTGTCTAAGATCAACTTTTTTTTTTTTTTTT
>VXBL01008717.1:742626-762689 GCA_013400195.1 Aramus guarauna
TTTTTTTTTAAAGGACCCTAACCAACCAGCCTGCTCTGTTATGCTGCATGAGTCATCCAGATTCATCAGGTTTGTGAAATGACTTATTGAGTTGGCTGTTTCAATTTCACGTGTTTCATTATGTTGGCATTATCCCTCAGCCAAGCAACTGCTGCACTCAAGTTCCTGCATCTTCAAGGCAAGGAAGAGACATGGGAAGGATATTTAACCACCATGGAAAAGAAAGAAATTACACTAATAGAGCCTGTTTGTTGAACCATTCTGATTCCTTGATAGTGCAAAGGCATTTCTGCCTCATCAGACCATTTACAATTCCATCTCTTAAGCTTATCTGAAGATATTAACATCTGATGCCATGTGAATATGCATTTAAGAACTAATTCTTCTGCTCCCAGCTTCAATGGCTAGCTTGGATTTAGGAACATGCCCATGGACATTGCATAACCATTGTCAATAGCTAATGACATTCATCATATGAGGTACTTAGAGGAGGTAAACAAAGATAAAGGCATAACAGTTGCCCAAGTGAAGGAGGTCTTATATTAATTAGCCCCATACTACAAAGTAACCTTATCAAACTGTAGGGTGGCCTATAAGCTACTTATGCTCCCACTTGTTGTGTAATGATGATACAGTGGGCAGAAATTCACCAGCTGCCTCCTTGTAGGAGAGTATTTTCTCCAGGGTGCTTGCCAACAAAAACATTATGCAGAAGGATTAAAATGCGTTTAATTATTTGCTGAAGGTCAACTTGACAGTGTAGCCATTAAGTATATACACACATACACACACACACATAACTTTATTCCTCTAAAAGTAAAAACATGAGACATTGGATATTGGCACACCTGTATTCTATAAGGATGAGGAGTGAACTTCAAAAGGTTGGTTCGAGTTTCAGGAAAACACTCCAGCCTTTGAGGTAAAATTCATCTGCCCTAACTTGGACGTCTTAAAACTAAACAACTAAGTCTGAGCTCGTCACCCCAAGCTCCCTTCGTGGAGAGAAATGGGCACCTCCAGAGTGTGATTCATCTTATCCCATCATACGTGTCTGAGATCGGATGACTCATGCCCTGGAGGTGCCCACTTCTCTCTGTTGACTCTGAAGTAAGCGTAGCTCAGATTTAGACATTTAATTTTTAGATGCACAATGCTAGGTGAGATGAATCCCTCCTCCCTTGTGTTGTCTACTCAGACTTGGCAAAGCAGTTTCACAGTCAATTGGTGCTGACAGTGAAAAATATAGAACAGGATATTTGGGGAGGGGGGAGGGCTTGCTACTTTTCTCTCTAGGAAGGACAGTTTCAGAAATAAAGTGGTACAAGAAAAGGAAGGAAAAAATACCTTTTTCCTCACAAGATTCAGGCAGATTTTGTGACATTCCATAATTTAATAAAAGAGGGGCTTGCTGGCAGGACACTCTCCATTTGATATTTCTTTACTGAGCCACAATATACAGACTTCTATTTTAGCAGTCTAGTCTTTGACTTCAGGAAGATCACACAGTCAGTGAAAGTTGAGTACATACATAAATGTTTTCAGGATCAGGTACATATAAATTAATTAGAATTATGTATTTAAATACCGTTGTGGATCTTGGCCTTTGTTCATAACCTTCCTCAGCTGAAGCTTGAGTCTGTAACCTTCACAGAACATGATACTAGACTTACATTTTCCATTTGGAAGAGCGATGCTGAGGATGGAGGGCAGAGGGAAGTGAGGCGGGTTTACAGTTTTGGCTGGACAGTGTGATTATGATTTTATTGGCAAGATTTTTAGATTGTTCCTGAAATATTGCTATTTATATAAAATTGCTAGAGATTATTTATTTAAGGGGAAAAAAAAAAAAAAAAAAACACACACAAAACCCAGAGGTAAGTATTTGCCAAAGGAGGTCTGAGCTTTGAAAGGAGATGAGAATATTCTTTGTATTTCTGTGCATTTTATTTATATAAATACATGCAAACTGGGGGAATGACAACTCTCAGCCTATTTGTACTCAAGCTGCTAAGTCACTTATGAATCTGCTTTAACTGTAATAAAAGAACAAAAAGATAGTCTTTACATGAGAAGCCTATGCAACACTGATTTTGAACAGACTATCTTTTTGTTCTATGTTTACACAGCACTTAGAATAAAAAAATAATAAAAACAAAAGCACAGTCACAAAAAAAAAAAAAAATTCCATTCCCAAGTCAATGGAAAGAAGAGAATCCATAATAATTCACCCACCTTCATCTCATGGCAAACCCTTTACATTTCAGAAGAATTAAGTCTTGCAAAGTGTCCCCAGCTACCACTTTCTTATATCTCACTTTTAAAATGAGAACTTCAAGGTCAGTGGAAAGTAACGACGTAAAAGGAACCAATTCTTGTTAATGTAGCCTGGAATAGTGGGTGGGCCGTTTCTCAGGTGAGAAAAGGCAAGCTGCAAAGCAAATACCTGAGGTGACTTCTGCTTGTTTGAGTCTATTACCCTTAGGGCTGTGTTCTTTTGGCTAGGGATATCTGTTGATCTTACCTCTTAACAGTAATTATGCCAGACAGCTTTTTGGCTTTCAGTACTGCTCCATAGGTAACATAAATCATACAAATTATTACCACAATACTAAACTATAATTACCCACAGACCCTGACATGCCAAAAGGTGTATTAATTTGATAATATAATAAATACTTTACTGCATAAAACTATAATTATTACTTCAAAATTGACACTTATACCAGTTTGATTTTTTATTTTTTTTTCCAGCAGGTAAGTCAATTGTGCATTGACCAATACCAGAAATGCTGTTTAAATTGAATGAGAGTCATTAAAATATAATTTGGTAGCATGTGGAAGGCCTTTCTTAAAGGAAAATGTCCCTAGAGTTAGTACGGGTTTTGGAGATTATAATTCCATAAAGTAATAAATTACTCAGTAGTTCAAGAGGAAAAACATATGTGACAAATAGCCCAGGAAATGGGAATAATATCAACAAAATATCTGAAATACTACCAATGGGGAAAATAATTCACAGATCAACATAAAAAAACACCCTTATTTATGTTGCTTCAAATGCTATTGGGAAAAATAAGCGACTGACATGATTGGAGAAAATTCTACTTTTTTGCACGAAAGGACTAACAAACCATTTCTGTGGGAAAGACCGAAGTCCTAATTCTGCAACTGCATGGGTGTGGACAATGCCTGGCAGAGCTCCCAGGTTTGTTTAATTCAATGACTGCCTAATGCACAATACATAAACAAGCCTGGGAACAGAGGTCATAATCCAGACCTGCTCCTTCTCAGCTAGTCAGCCTAACTGCTATAAGATCAAGTCAGGCTCCCGTTTCCCATTTTCTTTACATTTTTCTTCTTCCCTGTCGTAAATATCATTGAGAATGTTAGTGAAAATTGTTGGTGGATGATAAGCTCAACATAACCCAGCAATGTGTGCCCAGAAAGCCAAACATATCCTTGGATGCATCACAAGTGCAACCAGCAGGTTGAGGGAGGTGATTCTGCTCCTCTACTCCTCTCTCATGAGACTCCCTCTGGAGCACTGCGTCCAGCTCTGGGGGTCCCAGCATAAGAAGGACCTGGAGCTGTTGGAGTGAGTCCAGAGGAGGCCATAAAGATGATCAGAGGGCTGGAGCACCTCTCCTCTGAGGACAGGCTGAGAGAGTTGGGGTTGTTCAGCCTGGAGAGAAGGCTTGAGGGAGACCTTAGAGCAGCCTTCCGGTACCTAAAAGGGGCTACAGGAAATCTGGAGAGGGACTGTTTACAACGGCATGGAGCAATAGGACAAGGGTTAATGGCCTTAAGCTGAAGGAGGATAGATTTAGCTTAGATGTTAGGAAGAAATTCTTCCCTGTGAGGGTGGTGAGGCACTGGCACAAGGTGGCCAGAGAAGCTGTGGATGCCCCCTCCTTGGAAGTGTTCAAGGCCAGGTTGGATGGGGCTTTGGGCAACCTGGTCTAGTGGAGGGTGTCCCTGCCCATGGCAGGGGGTCGGAACTAGATGGGCTTTAAGGTCCCTTCCAACCCAAACCATTCTGTGATTCTACGATCCTACGATTCTAATATAAACTTCTGGGAAGTGAGCCTTATATGTATAAATCTTCTTAAACTCAAGGAAGACATAAGGTCACTTGTCCCTCCTTCTGACTAACCATTTTAACTGCTGGTTACCGTGCAGAAATCAGTGATATACACCTCCATTGTGCTATACTGAACTGATACATACTGTGTTTTTATGACAGTCTCTGTTTTAGTTTGTTATTGTTATTAGCATTTTTAAAAGTGTATCTAATGATAGAAATCTTCATAAGTCTTTGTTTCCAACTTTTCTTTAACAAGCTGAATGCCAGAGATTTTTAATGTTCTTTCCTCATTTTTTCCTTCATTTGTACTTTGGCTTGCAAAAAGAGAAAAAAAACCTACCAAAAGAAAAGAGAATATCAAATTTATTTCAAGTTTTCATTCCTGGGTGGTATTGCTATCATTTAACTTTGTGTATTTACACTTAGATGTTCGAGTATGAACCAGTTGCCATAGGCATACTCTGTATTCAAAGGACAGCTATAGGCATCTTTGGAAGAAGCAGCAGCTAAATCAGAGAATCCTCCTTCTGCAGGTGCTTCCACTAGGAAAAAGGGTGACTGCAATGATTAGCTCAGCATCAGAGCAAATGAGTCTCATCCAGAGTTTCTGGGTTTTTCCATTGGCAAAGTAGAAAGAAAGGGAGGGGAAGAATTGCTCAGAAGGAAGAAATGAAGAATAATACAGAAAGGAAGGGGAAAAAATATTAAGAAACTGAAAACTTCTTAGTTTTTATTCTTCAACTATATATTAAAAAAAAAGAAAGTAAATACATCTGTTGAAAGATATGCCCATTAAAGAGCCTGTCATTTGTTTTAAAATACTTGAAAAAAAGAATTAACAATAAAAAGTTTATAGAGGAAAGGATAGTTTGGTATCTATCTAAAACATTTGCCAGTGAAGCAGAAAACCTCATTTCAATACCTTTTCTGATACAGATTCTACTGAGAAGGGATTTATTCTCTATCTACCTACTTGCAAGGTAAGCATATTGTCAAATCTGAGGGATGTTGTGAAGATACATATTTTGAAGATTCCTCATTATGAGACTTGAGACTGTTCAAAATAGTGAAAATGTCCTGATTCTGTTATATGTAAATATTTATTGAACTTCTGTGGAATCAGTCTTAACAAGGCGAGTTCCTGGGTTCCCCCTAAGGGTCAGTGAGAATGGCTGTTGTGCAGCTTTTTCATCAGCTTCAGTCCTTGCTCTTCCACTGATCAAATTGAATGAGGCAAATAGGTCAATGGAAGTGCTTGGCAAGCACTCTTTGTCTGACCTACTGCACGTATTATATTAGGCTGTATTGACATGGTTCTCCTCAATCACCTATTAGGAAGGTATTAACGGCTTTGGCAGGGCCTCTGGTGACTTTCATCCTCGTGAAACAAAGAGTGAGCCATTTCTCCCGTATGAGGAGAGCAGGAAAATGAGCTTTCCACAAAAGCATCATTATTTTCAGTGAAACATGAGTTGAAAAATCACTATATTGATGCTCAGATCTGGGCAGAATTATTGGACAAAACTGAAAAAAAGTGAGAAAGAAAGAAAAAAAAAGAAAAGAAAAAGAAAAAGACATCCAAAGTAAGTGAGAATTTGGCACAGAAGATGTGTAACAGGCTGTTCAAATACCTTGCCTAACTTGGCAAAAAAATAGGACTTAAAAATGGAGGTATGAAGACCACCTTCGTCAGCTTCTTAGAGAACAGCTACTGCACACTGTCAACGGGAACCGAGAGGTGAATTTCTGTCTAATAATTTTCCAAATTGTAGGGTAGATGAATGTGCCTTTTTAACTGGATTTTTTATTCCTTCTGCTCAGAGGTATTCTTGATCTCAGCAAATTGCTTGTTTGAATGTGCATGCTGACAGTAAATATGATAAGTTACTGAAAGTCTTAACCTATTTACCTATCTGTCTTAGGTTTTTCCTATGTAAGTGATTACGGCTATCGTTTTGATGTATTATGTTGTTTGATGGAAATAACAGCTGACATACACAGTTGGAATTTCCTTTTCTTCTTACAGTACTTTGGGGGAAGGAGGGAAGAAAATAAAAAGGTAGTTGTGATTACTTAAATCTTTCCTTTTAATAATGTGTTAGTCAGCAATGATGACGTGATTCATTGCTTGCCTATAACGTTAATTATACATTGTTAGCTGTTTCACAGTATGATAGCTGGCAATTGGTGATATGATTCATAAAGTGCTATTGTTAAGCAAATCTGCAAATCTGTTTGATTTAGGTTAAAAGAAAGGGCGATAGGTCATAAGAAGTGAAAAAAAAAAAAAAAGACAGAGAATAAAGAAAAGACACCAACATAATTTGCGGTTCTATTTTTATATGAACAACAAGGTTTACAGTGAAGAGCTGTTGGATACAGTTTCGGTGAGCAAGGATTTTGCAGAGAGATTAGATCAGTTACAAATTGCTAAATCTGATGACTTAGATAAAAATTTAACCAGAGGCTTTGAAAGAGGTAGAACGTGTTTCTGTAGAGAAGCGATTGCCCCGTACTTCCGAGATAGAGCTAATCACACAAGGCCGCACTGACTGTACCCGCAGTAAAAACTGAACAGGGAAGAAATCATTCATTTAGAGAGGAGATCACTTTCTCGTGTAGCAGGCTGAGAACTACACTTCACTCTGCAAATGCACCCTATAATTTGGGGAACCTGCAGAAGCCAGTCCCGCAAGTGTACTATAATGTGCTCCCTTCCAATGTAGCTCTATCAGATCTGTGTTACCAGCTGAATGAATTGAATGAAATAATTATTTACTCCTCCACAGTCTTCATAGGATTCCAAAACCTTTTCCCATTTCCACAAAAAAACCACCAACCTTAACCAACCACTTAAAAAACCCAAAGACAACAGATTTTGCCCAGAGATAGCAAATACTCTCAAGGTTAAACATTCATTCCAGACTGGTTCATATCTGCATTTTATCTGAGCTGGGAAGGGGAATTGAACCTTCATCTTCTTTGTTCCAGCAAGCAGCAACTCGTTCAGAGTGGACCTCGTTCTTTCACTCATGGAAGTCAAATGTGAGTTGTAGATCTGAACTTCTGTTTCCCAATATGGGTACTGCCCTTACAGGCCCATCTCACAAACAAATTTCAATTTTTAGGAGTAAGTACTACCTGAGTAGAAACTTTTTGGTAAAAACAAAAACAAACAAACAAAGTAAAACAATTCAAATAGTTTTTCTCTATTAATTTTAATATCCCTTTAACTCCTGGGGAACAAGTTAAGATTGAAATCATATCATCTTCTTCTCAAAGGGGTTTATGTCTTCTTTTCTCCCAGATAACGCTCCAAAGGAATAACATAAATGCCAACATACCACATAGTTCTCTCATTCATTTCCTCATATACTCAGCTCTTCTGTGCAACGACCAACCTTATCCCAATTCATTCAGAGAAAGAAAGAGAAGTGCCGTGTTTTTCAGAACGTCAATTGCATTAAAATACTTGACCTAGGAATACTTCATGGAAACCTTTAAGATCATTTGCTGCTATGTCTTATTTCTTAAGGCAATGGTTTTGTGGGACAAAGATAGGCCTGGGAGCTAGGAATTCCTGAGTACTGTCTCCAGCACTAGCTTTACTGTCTATTGCCTACATATCACAGTAATTGGGTGATTTATTTAGAAAACATAGATTAGATTAGCTCAAACAAGATTAAATTAGATAGAACAAGTCACTTAAACTCTCACTGTCTATTTCCTCATCTGTAAAAGAGCAATATCTATATTTACCTATTACACATGGTGACTGTGAGGATTACTTAATCTCCCTAAAGAATTATCATGATTATCATTAATCTGGAACACACGAAACAAGTCCCGATAAGGAAACAAGCTTGTGAATCAGCTGAGGTGGAGTAAAGGTACCAAAGCAATTCTTCTGCTGATCTGATCATTAAGCATTCTTGAGAAAGGTTTTGAGATGGCTTCATCCTATATTAGGCATCTAAAAATGTAACATTTAATATAAGGCAGTTGTTTAAATTCCCCCTGTAGTCCAAATGTGTGTAGATGGACATTGTGCATTAAATAAGACAATCACCTCGTGATTCTGGGATGAGTCACCCTATGGATTCTCCTCGCTATCTGTAGAGGGAGCCTAGACAACTAGACAAGATGTATTTTAGATAGTTAACTTTATGTGAGACCAAACTGAAGGATTTAGTAACTCACTTGAAGGACTACAGCCAGATGTTATGTTCTGCCCACACTGGATCAGAGTAATGCCAGTCTGCTCCCAAATGCTTGTCACCACCTTCCCACACCCTAAAAATTGACCATCTCTTTTGAATAATCAACAAGACCACACAATAGTTTTGGGAAATGTAATTTGAAATTTTTGTTAATTAAGATACAAAAATATATCACAATATTGCTAAGTATAACAGCATGGTTAAGTATTTTGTACAAGGAACCCCTGTATTTGGGGGCTGAGGGGGACAGAGTGGAAGGGCTTAGGGAAATCTGTGTTTCCTAGCTGATCTGTTCTTATGGGAAGGAGCAGGACTTGTCCCTGGAAGAAGTCACTCCATTTTGAAATCTTTAGCACAGCAGGTCATCAGGACTCATTTCTTCCCTCTGGAATTTCTTTGCCACTCCACGATGGTGTCCTCTTACATGACTTTGCAACCCAGCTCTTTTCTGAAGACTTATGCCCCCTCCCTCCTCAGAGAACAACTCTGTTTTATTCCAGCGCTATCTGACGGGCAGAAGATCTTGCCTCCGTCAGGAGGAAGAAGGGGCATCTTCCACTTTGGCTCCTGCTCTAAAATGGAGGTCACACAGTAACCAAAGCACATAGGAAGAAAGGTGGAGGATGTGAGGCCGTGGTGGGGACAGACATGGAGTGGGGCTGGGACAGGCCTTGTTTTCCAGGTTGAGTTAGAGTTGGGCATGGGTTAGTGTCACGTATACCATAATTGCACAGTGCCTGGTTGCTTGTGTATGGTTTGGTATCACACACATGTAGAGCTGCAGTATGGTCATGGTTCTGCTACATCACATGGTTTGCTTAAAAGCAAGAAGATATTTCTCCTCCGGAACACACTAACAAAACCTGATCAGGCAGCAGCTGTCCTAATGAAACGTTTTGTGTGTATGTTGGGGGTGAGAAGTGAGAAATACCTTCTTAGCGCTGCAAGGGAGGGGGCTGGAAGAAAAGAGTGAAAATAAGCAGGTGGGAACAGGCTAAGACTTACCACCCCGTAGCAAGGCTCAGCTGCAGAAAGGCTTTTAGGTTAGATCTAAAGCTTTTCTGAGTCAATAGGAAAGCTGCTATTGATGTAAATCAAAATACGTGGGTGAAGATTATTGGAAAGGAAAGTTCCTTATGAAGGAAAAAAAATGTAAAAAGCCTAAAAATATATATTTATGCAGTGAGAAGCAGTTTAAAAACTACTGTTTCTTCTTAAGAACAATGACAAAAAGAGCAATAGGATCGAGCAGACTTTTAGAAGTTTTAGAAGCCAAAACATGGCTGGCCTTTAATTTATTATAATCTTAGAAGGGGGTGGGGGGTTGGGGGGTTCGGAAATCTTTCTAATCCTAAACTATCTCTTTGTTTTTCTTAGAAAAGGGAAAACTATTTCAGATAAAATAGAAACCACCCTGAAAAGCCATCTGGAACTTGAAATTAATCCAGACTACCTGTGAGTAAAATCTGCAAAGAAGGGTCTGACTTCACTTGTGTCTTGTACCGAACTAAGCACGCTGTCAGCACTTAATAAATAATGTTAATAGTAGTACTTCTTTTAACACACCTCTTCACTTCTTGGTGCTGGCTGGGACTGGAAAGAGCAGAGCATTTCCAAATGGAAACAGAGTGCACTAAAAATTACATTTTAAAAACAAAACCAAAACAAAACAATCCAAGGCTGCGCTGAAGTTTTCAGTCCTTCAGTCCAACTTTGAAAACTCATTAGAGGTAGATAGTTCAGATAAGGTAGGAATCCAGATGTTTCTGTGTTTGTCTTCAGCATTACTGAGTCCAAAATTTTACCAAAAAAATGGCTAGGTTCCTAAATCTGAATTTAAATATATAAGAAAATGCCTTGATGGGTAAGAGCAGGAACACATGCCGCTTTTCTTGACCTTAATGAGATGCTCAAGGTACTTAACACTTTTGAAAATCAGGCCACAATTCAGCAAAGCATTTCAACATATGTTTAACATTAAACACATATTTAATCAGATTAAAGCATATACTTAAGCACATTCCTGAACCAGGATCAATTTAAACATATGCTTATGATCTTTGCTAAATAAGCTTCTCACTTAAGTTTCTAAATAAGGCTTTGGGAGCCTAAATTTAGGTTTTGATTTTATAAAATCTTCAGTCTGTTTTGAATGAAATAAAAATTTAAGTGAAATGGAAAACATTTAATACCTTATTTATTTTGCTAATCATATTCATCAGTGCTTGACAACAGCCAGGTAACTAAAAATTTGAGTCACTTAGGGAGAAGTGAAAATAGTCATTGTTGAAAAATGTATATCTTTCCTATGCCATCTAATTTAGATTCCTTAGAAGTATTTTATACCAGATATTTTGACTGAATATTATCCAAAATTATAGATGCAAATGAAATTTCACTGTTTTCTCTCATTTTATCCATAGTTTTTCTATTGATTATATTGACACAAGGAACAAAAGGATTTTTTCTCTCTTCCTTTAATTTATCTTCTTCTAGTTTTTCTTTTCCTCTAATTTCTCTGTTTCTTTACTTAATTTTTCTTATTCTTGTAACAGAACAAGCTACATTCTGTCCCTTTCTGTTAACACCCCTGCATGTATTTGAGTTTCCATCAACCACCCATCAATCTACCAGTTGTGCAATTACATGTGTTAAGACAAAAGCAGTGTTGAATGCCACCATTTTGATTAGGGTAATAGTGACTCATTGGGACAGCAGCAATTCAGAGCGTGTCTCTGCACACATTTGCATGGATGTACGTCAGCCAAAGCAGCATACAGACACATAAATAAGATTGAACAAGAAGGGTGAATATGCGGTTTGTTAGCAGTTAGACAAACACTGGCAGGATGGATGGTAACTGCCTTTCCTCCATCCCCTCTGTCATTCCTGCAAGGCAGACGACTGCAGTCCAAGTTATGGGATAGTCCTTGTCCAAATGTCTTCCCTCTTTCTGCAGTTCACGTGGGACATATGTCAAGTCCTGATTGCTTCACCGTACTTAATATGTGCATGTTTTCACTCCGTGTTAAAGTGGGCAGTAAGGGGAGGTAGGTTATCTCTTGATGAAAATTAAGGGTTTTGGAGAGCAGGTGCTGAGGGATAAGTGCACTGGCAGGTACTGCTTAATCATTTTCAAGCAGTAAATTCATTTTCTACCTTATGTCTTGATAACTTGCGTGCACATTCATAGGCTTGGTTAAACCAGAGCAAATTCCTATGTGGATACACTAATTTCAGTTTTAGAGTGGCTTATCTCAGTTTATCGTAAACTTGTTCTGAATCAGCTTATGCCAAACTAAAATACGCTTAATTTAAAATTGAAATAAAAGGATTAGGATAAGTGAAATTGGTGTAAAATCACACCTTTATTTAAGCCAATACAACTCTGTATGCAGATAAAACCCTAGGCCATGTGTGCTTATTTAAAAATGAGTGTTACATAAAATAGAAAAAGACAATGAATGGGGCAAATATTTCCAACCCCTGTTGAGGGGATATTAGTAACAACAAAGAGTTAAAAATAATGCAATTTGTAAAGAACTGTTTTAAAATTACCTAATCTCCGTGGTTCAGAGCCTCTCCCATTCAGCCACATTAGACAGCAAGACCCTGCAGGCACTTAATAATACTTTTATATAGTAGCACTTTACATCTTCACTGCGCTGTAAAAGCATTAACTAATTAATCTTCACAACAACCATCTGAGGTTGAGAAGTAAGGACTAATATCCCTTTCTTAAAGACAGAGATGATAAAATAACAGGCATGTCAAGGGCCCCCATTCCTGAGTATTATGTGCTTTGCTTTGCAAATGAGAAGGTCTCTGACATCAAATATGATGGGATAAAGTTGGTCACACAGAGCTGAAGCCTCCCTCCCATGTGACAGGGTGCTATTGAAAATTTGGCTTCAGGAGATATATTTGCAGACTCCAAACCAGGAAGACCCTTAACTGTATGCTTAACATGAAATGCAAATAGCATGGGGAAGCCAACAGTCTCCTGTAAAAAATATGTATATAGTTCAGTGTTTTGGTGGCTCAAGTCCAGAGGGATAGATTTCTAAAGAGGTTTAAGTGCCTGCCTCCCACTGGGGAGACGACAAGTCAAAATCCCAAACTCCTGGGCCTTGATTTCCAGAGCCCAACTGAAACTCAGAAGGTTCTGGTTCACATTTTAGTTCACATAATTTGGACCCTATGGACTCACATGGGGGGAGGAGGTATTCATAAAGGCCAGCTGTCTCCTAGGAAGGCCAAGTACTCCTTGGCAGTGGAGATGTTCTCAATCCCCTTGTGGGATCCTGCCCTGAGTCATCCTCTGGTGCAAATTAGTCACTCAGCCTGGCCAACACAGTCTCTGCAATATGCAGGGTCTCATAAAACAGTGAATTTTCTTAAGCTAGTGGGTGGTAATTCTTTATTTCTCTATCAAAATGTTTCCCCCAGCTCCCTGGAAGGCCTCATTTCCCTGCTAAAATTTTAATGGGTGATGCTTCCTAACTGCACTTTGATGAGGTTCCCTTAGCTCAGCTTTAAATTTAGGCAAATTGCATCTCTGAGCTATTATGATGGATACACCTCACTGGCTGTTGGTCACCTAAATTCTAGTTGTCTAGTCAGAAGTACTTAGTTATGGTTGTTTTCTTTTCCTTCAAGACACATGACACCTCCAAGACAATTAAGCCCAACTGAAGTCACCATCTAGACAGCCAACAAGGTGCTGTTCTCTCTCTCTCCCACCTATAGACGCACTTTGTTCAGAATAAATATCCAATAAAGAGAGGTTAGTTTAGACTAAATATCCAAGTTTAAGATAGCTAAAATTAGATCAGGCAAATGTGGGTGTAAGTGAGGCATATATCATTCTGTGTTATAGGAGGCTAAAGAAATCATTCCTGATAAACTGACATGGTGGTTTCTGATGTTGTTTCTGGTGAGGGTAAATGCTCATGTGGTTAAGTAGTTCCCAATGTCGGTTGAAGTAGGACTGACAGAAGGTCTTGCTCTTCTCAGAAACAAGCATGTATCTGAACTATATCACATGCCTCAGTTTAACCTTGGTATATTATTCCAGTTATTGCTCTGTGAACTTCCTCCCGAGTATTTTAAAACACATTTCAGATACCAAATCCTCCTTTTTAATATTAGTTGAATACAACAGGAACATCTTGTCTAGCAAAGTGAAGGTGGCTGAGAAGAGAGCTCTGATCACGTTCTAGCATGCCAAGTTGAGATTTTGGCTGGCACTAACAAGCGTTGCAACATTTATTAATTCATTACTTGGGAAATTGTCTCACCCAATTTCTTTGGGCAGCACCTCACTCATTGCTACACGTTTGGAGAATAAGTTAAAGATGCCTCATGTTATTTCAAAGTCTTAGTCACTGTTGTTTGGGTGTAGGCACTCCTTAGCCTGGGCTTCAGAAATTGAAAATAAATGAGAGGTGGAGGTACAGAAACTATTCTCATCAAAACCAGAGGAAATGAAGAAGCAAAAAGATGAACCCTCAAGTAATTTACAAGCAAACACCAAAAAAAAAAANTTAATTCAGAGGATATAAAAGAACCTATATTGGATACTGAAAATACTGGATATGTGATATTCTGGGAGACCACAAGTAGTTAATGAAATGTAAAGCAGCAGAATGCACATCATCTCTGAGGTACATCATATCATATAATCTGATATGTCTCAATATTTTGGCATTCTTTTCAACATAGACCTTAGTTGCAGTGGAGATAAATGCCAAGAGAAAATATATAGGTAGTTAATAAGGCAGACTAGGCCTCCAAAGTGTTGCAGAGAATTTTATTTTTCTAATATTTGTCTGATGTGTTGTCTTCTTTTACCAGGGTACAACATATCTGGGAACATTTCATCCAAGAAACTACCTCTTCCTGAAGGGCTATAAGCATTTTTGGTGGTTCACAGCCTTGTCTCACCAATGGCAGTCTCTTAGTTTAGGACAAATACGATGGTTCCTACTGTTCTTCTCCCCATCAGCCTCTGAGGATATGCCCAGGGACCAGACATTCGTACTCCACCGCAGTTTACTGCAGAGCATATTAACACAAACCAGCAGTGCCTTCATGTTCTTTTGACAAGCCAGAGCTTATCAAATAGTGGCTCTGTAAGCAGCTGAGATCTCCCTGAAACATTGCTGAGGACCATGAAAAAAGTGACGTGTGCACAAATACAAATAGGAGCCACTGCAGCAGTTCCAAGTCATACTCATCTGTAAGTCCAAGTCCTCCCTGTCCCCGTCCTGGGTTTCCAGAGGACTGAGATCCTTTATGGTGACAAGTTACAAGACTCAATGCAAAAATAGCCAGAGCAAACTTAATAACCTGAGTTATATAGAATATCAGACTCTTGTTCTCAGTTCTCCTTTGTCTCTTATGTTTGATGAATCTATATTTTTTTCTATGTGATTTCACAATATCAGGAAGATTTTGGGAGTCTGTCAGCAAACTAAATTGAGTACATGCAGAAATTATATTCTAACAGTAAAAAGAACCTTAACAGGTAAAAATATAAAAATAATTAAAATCAATCAATAAACAAAAACCAATAGAGTATGTAAATTGCAATGCTACACTTAGTCTAGGCTAGTCCATATTAAGAATAAATGAAAAAAGTATAGACATTGCTAATTTAGCATGAAGGTAAAAAACACTGCTGAAAGAATACTGTAACGGAGTATAGTTATTTCCTTTCAATTCTTTTTCATGGTTCTTAAGGATAGGTCAGAATAAATATTAAAACCACAGAGATTTATTGCTTCCTTGGAAAATTAATATGCCATGAATCAACATTAACATGAACTTTGGACATTCAGTGTCTTTTCTTTCCTGGGAAATTTTTTGCAAGTCTGACAGTATCTGCGGGGATTTTGAACACAACTCGTGAAAAATCTGTATTTCGCATCATGCCAGCTAATTGTGATTAATACATGGATTTAACTAGGTTTGAGGCTGGTGAGATCTGAGAACATTCTTAAGCAAGGTGGAGAATTGAGAGCTAAGCCTTGAATGCAACTGAGCTTGGTCTAAACTGACTTGAAGTCACAGTCAACATTGCACAAGTGACTCAGATTTCACCAACATGTTAAACACAGCCAACATGTGTAATGGAGACTGCCCCACCTGCCCAGCCTTTGCTAGTATTGCAGATAATTATATGCCATCAATATTACCACCCTCCTTTTCTGCTATCTGCCTTTTCATCTGCTCTTTCTGTCTGTTGCCATCGCTGATTGAAATTTTACTTAGAAGCTATTGGAATGTAGGCTGGGTTTGCGTTGAATTCCCTAGCATTTCATATAAGGTTGGCATATATTGTTAACCTGTTTGGACCAAAAGTCAGGAGATTTGGGCACTATTTCCCTTTGCGTACTACCTTCCTGACTAGAAGTGTACTACTAATTTTAAGTCTGGTTTTGGTTGGTTGGTTGGTTGGTTGGTTGGTTTGGGGTTTTTTTCCCCTGAAAATCTGCAGTTGTCTGTCAGAGGTCTGTTCAGCACATGGCCTCATTAAATGTTATTCATCTCCAGATACAGACACCTAAATTTAGAGGTTTAATTGCACGAACATAGACTTGGCTCAGTTGCCCACACAGGCATTTAGTGTCATTTGAGGCACTGTGGTATAGCTGAGACATGTTTGTAGGCCTTACATATTTGATCCAGGACTTATAGGAGACCATCAGGCCCGCTCAGGTACTTCCTGATACCCTATGGTATCATAAATGCCAGTAGAAGCCCATGGTTAGGCAGCTGGAACACGTGCTTATATTTGGTCAGTTGAATCACTCACATACAGACAAAAATAGGCATTTAAAAAACAAATTATATACACACCTGAATGGAGACATCTAACTGATCTGAGCCTGGAGTCAAGATATTCTTCATCTGGGCTTGTTTCTGTTGCTTACATAAAAATATCTTCAGATATGCAAAGGCACATGATCCCCTCACTCCAGCTGATATGTCAGTCAGGTGATGGCCTGCCACAGGTCCATTCATGTACCTGCTATTCATCTGCCATCCACCCTAGGGCATCTCAAATAGCACTAGGTATCTGTGTTCAGGCAACAGAACAGTGTCCCTTCTGCCTTCAGTGTCCAACTGTCACACTGCAGCTTTCCTTTTCTTCTGCCTTCCCCACGGGGTATCAGCCTATACAACATCAGTCTTTGTTTCAACACCACAAGGCTGGGCAGCTTTACAGACCCTAGGTGAGACTCATGTAGCCCACAGGCTTTTTGATCATGCTGCAGGTGAGCGCTCCACAAATTGGCTCCGGTGGGAAGGGGCTGGATCTTTGATTCTTGTTATCAGAGATAATGCACTGCAACCCTGCAAGCCTGATGAGGTTCCTGCAATAATCTCACTGTTGTATCTTGTTAAACAGAAATGAATCATGTTTAGGAACAGATTTATTTGCAGGTGGAGTGAATAAGGAGGAAGGGAGAACTGTGAGATATTTAGCTCTTCAAACTGACATCTTTCACTTGCCCACCACATTGATCCCACTCATGCTCCTAACCCAATGTAGCACCAAAGCTTTCAATCCCCTCCAGTAGATGCAGGGAGCTGGGAGAAAACTCCTTGTACAACAAATGCAGGGGAGCCGGAGCTGGATGTTCAACCTCCCTTCATCTGAAGCTTTGGCCATCTATTCCCCACCTGAAACTCTTCCTTTTCCATATATTCTATTTTCTGATTGTGAACCATGCCAAAGTAGATCAGGGTTAACAAACTGATTATGAAACAGTTATTGACTTGAACTGGAACTAAATAGGACCAATTTCAGTTGCAGCTAATTCTACAAACTAGAATGGAATTGAAAAATCCTTTGGTAAACTCTCTGGGGCAGGGTTTACCTCTAACCAATGACATGCAAAGTCATACAACATTTGGCCTTCCAGGTGTGTCTGCATTAGAAGTAATGGTAAAAATAATACATAAAATGATGCTGATGTTGCCGATGACAATATAATAGTAATAATAGAAGAGATGATTAGATTAATTTTGAGAAGACCCATTGCCTGAAAGTACAGAGCATGACATTCAGGTATCATTTTTCTTTTTTTAATGAAATTCAACATTATCATAATTACTATTGACTTTTTGGTTATCCGTCAGCACATGGTGGGTGGAAATAACTTGGGGTGTGACTGATGGAGCTAGTTGTTCTTTTTTTTTGTTGGTTTCTTTTTTTTTTTTCTCCTGCTGAATTTCTTGATGTGTATGCTTTTCCACGCAGATGGCACCTTTGGCAACAGCCTGCCTGGCAAGATTTCAGGGCACCATTAATCTATCAAAGCAATGCTAATGAAGTTGGACTCTTAACAGTTTACTCACCATCTGCTTCTAACCGTCATCCTTCTCTGTGTTATCCCTAATGCTTCCCTTGTGGAGGATGGGAACTCTGAACAGCACTGATTAATGTTCTTAGCTTGCAAGCACCCTGAGCCTGGTGCAGCCACTGATTTCCTGTAATGTTTTTGCTGAAAAACAGCCTTAAAAATCAAAACCATGGCCATTGAAAAACTTTGCAGAAGTTAAAGGTCATGTTTTAGACCCTAATTGCCTAATTTTACTTAACTCTGAAGACCCTTAGGTTTCCATCAGTTTCTACCTTTTCTCTAGACTAGATCACTTAACAAAAGTTATTAAATTCAGAATAATCATTCACAGTTTGTCATTTGCATTAAATGTTCCTGGATTTATTGCAAGCCTGAAAAAAATGTTTGGGGCTTGCTTGACTAAAAAGCTGGTTTTTTCCCAGTTATATCTGTTGGTCTAAATAAAGGCATTGACAAAACATCCACAAACCTCATGTCACATTATGTTCCCAGGCCAGCAGAGTTACCACAGCTACCATTCTTCCAGTAAAATCCCTTACATTTCTGCAGCAGTCTCGTATTGCCAAGGTGCTCCACACCTATTCTCATTCCACCGTGGATTGGATTTGCAAAGTAGGTGGTTTCCCTGCCTATCTGGCCTGCAGGACCTAAGCCAGAAACATTCTCAGAGCACAGAGAAACGCATCCAAGAAAATGAGATTTATAACCCTCTCGCTGACTCCTTTTTATTCAAAAGTCTCATGGCTTCACCTGGAACGGGGCAGTCCCAGGTGCAAGTTTCTCTTGTTCCTGAGGGGATTTGAAACCACATCTCTATTTCTCTACCTCCCAGGAGAATACCCTAACCACCAAGAGATAGTCTAGGAGATTGTGGGTCTCTCAATCTTTTCCAGTGAATCTGTTCCACTTTAATTAAATATTCATTGCACTTATGAAGGAGATAATAACTCTAGACATTGGCAGAATGGGAAAACTTGGGTTCTAATCCCATCTCTAACTGATATGCTCAGCATGATGCACTGGGTTTGTGAAAATAATTTTAGGAGATGCATGCCTTAGTCTGTGAGTTTGCCTAGGGAGAATATAGACTCCCTTTGAAGCTGCATACATCAGCAGCCAAAGTTAGACACTGCAGCAACGGGCACTGTAGTGTTCTAGTCTTTCTGCATCTCTAGTGGCTAATACATCACTACCTGAATTATTTCATTTTAATTAGGAAAAGGAAACAATAACAACTCCCCGATGATGTAACTGTAGATACATGGTGATTTATTAATAACAATTGCTGCATATGGGCTAAGCAACTTAAGACAGTGAGTAAAACCATTAATTATAACTGCTGCAACTTGTATAAGACTAGTCAATGACAGTGACAAATTCAGCATTGCAATTTATGTGTTTAACAATAAAATGGTGAGAAAAATGGTAGAATTCATTGTCACCATCAAAACAGAGCAAAGCAAGAGCTTGGCAATGGTAGTGGAAATGTTTGAGGCACAGAAAAAATGTTTATAATGAAACATAGATTAGGAAAGAAAGAGGATAAACAAACATGAGGGATGTGATAGAGATCATGAAATTGGTTGTTCCCAATTACCCTGTTCCATATTACAAGAATAATGAAACATCCTATGGAACTGGATGGCAAGACATTCAGAGAGGATAAAAAGGAAGACATTTTTTCACAATGGATAATTGACCTGTGGAACTGATTGCCACATGATAGCTGCAAGTCCAAGAGCTTAGCAGGTTTTAAAAAGGATTAAACATGTATAGGGATAATTAGTTCATCCATTATTAAACAAGATAAGTTTTATTAGTCACTAGTTACATTAAACAAGATAAAGCAAAGACCTTGTAGGAAACTTTAATTCTTACTCAGTGAGAAATTCCCAAATCTCAACTTTTGATGGCTTTTTCAAAAATAAATAATTTTCTATTCCTGTTCCAGGGAAAATTTTGAATTTTAGTTCCAAAAAAAGTCAGTATACTTCTGCCTTCTCTTGTCTAATATAACTAGCAAATAATGTGATTTCATCTTGTCTTAAAAATGGATTAGCACTGACATGTCCTGGCTAATAATTGGTATCTGCACTGAAGTAACTCCTGTAAGATGAAATGGATATCAAGGTTTTTCTGCAGAAAAGCACACAGGAGAGCTCAAAGTGTTCATGACTGAGATTAACTTAAGTTTCTAGAAGACATTCTACCCTAGGAAAATCATGTCCTATGTGCTTTTAGGGTTGTTCATGTCCTATGTGCTTTTAGGGTTGTTGGATGTCTTGCATTCTAGAGTGACAATGCTCATCTGAAGACTTCACTGAAGTGCAATCAAACACCTTTCTTTCTTACTCACTTTGAAAATATTCTTTTTTTTTTTTT
>VXBL01008717.1:762729-792346 GCA_013400195.1 Aramus guarauna
TTTTTTTTTTTGGCCCATGTTCTATGCTGTGCTTGGAATTTACCAGAAGCATCTGAAAATATTCCTCTTTAGCTTTCTAGACAATCAGTGGAGAGAGTTACTACATCCAGATGGCAGTTTGAAGAATCATGGGATCACAAAGAAATGTAGGTTAGAAGGGACTTTTGGAGGTCATCAGGTCACAGCAGGGCTAACAGTGAGTTTAGATCAAGCTTTGCAGACCTTTTTAACATCTGACTCACTCTATGGAAGCATGGGTATCTCTCTTCCTATAGAAAACTCTGTGGTGACAATAGAAGGAACCCACAAGTAGCCTAAATGAACACCTCAGTGTAAATGGAGTACATCCCAGCCACTGCGTTAAACTTCTCAGATTTACTCCTTCTCTCCCTCACTCACACTCCTTGCTCATCCATCCAAATGTGTCATTAGCTCCTCACCTAGCAATTCCTAGTAGCTACAGCAAAAAGAGCACCATTTGTGAAATGGCTACTATCCATGATACCTTTGCTCTGTCCCCTGCTGACTCTGCCAATATATTTCAGCTCTTTCCTGAAATACATCTTTTCCCTTGTCTTCCTGTTCTCTCTCCCCATCACTCAATTAGTCGCACTTTTCCCTCCCTTTATCTGACACTGTCTATTGCTCATGGCTGTGGCATACTACTGAAATATGCAAAAAAGGTTTAGAAACAACCTGTACCAAAGATGTTCCTTACAAGAAGTACGGTAGCATTGAGAAATCATATTTTCTTTGGTGCTTTTCCTAACCAAAGGAATATTTTTTCATAATTTTTCATATAGGCAATACCTTGCTCAGAGCTCCATGCTAAAGTGGATAGATTGTTAGCCTACTTAAAGCTAACACAGGTATCTCAACACTATACTTGCAACTAAAGTGTAGACATACCTTATATACAGTTCTTGATGGCAATCCTGTCAACCATTAACGTAAAAAAAAAACCCAGAATCCACTTCCAAGAATGTGTGAGATTGACATCAAATTATTTCCTTCATTTGGCTTTTGATTATTGCGCCCTGAGGGGTATTCAGGTACAGGCACATCATTAAGCTACATTTCATTTGTCCTGTATTAATAATTTTTTTATGGTAGTCAAGTATGCAATAGATTATTGGAGTACTGCATGTTTTTGAATGTATTTATCTTCACATCACTCCTGTGAGGAAATCAAGTACACTCATTCCCATTTTGCAGATTGGGAACTGAAGCACAGAATGGAAAAACAACTTGCTGAAGGATCACATTCATAGAAGTGCAAGGACTTGAAAAAACAAACCCACCCTTCACTTCAGAGATTCATTCTTTCTATTGTACTGAAATCTGGGATCCTTCCATAATCACATACTTCCAGGAGCCGAGACTTTAAGGCAAAAGAAAAACTGCAACAAAAATTCACCTTAAAACCCTAAGAATTTACTGCACATTGCAGACTGAGGCACTCTTTCTCTTCAGTTTTCTTTTTGGTCCAACTCAGTATTTCCTTTTAAGAACTGAATGCCACACATTTATCCACAAGACATCAACAATAAAAGGTAGATCTTACTCTAAAAAATTGCCTCTGAACCTCAAAGTGTCACTCTTTCCCAATCCATAGAGTGGCAGCTCATTTTCCCAGAGATGTACCTCCTGTTCATCTTTACTTCTTTATCCCAAAGGACCACATCACACACCGCATTCCTTGCATTAACTTTCTCATTCCAGTTTTGGGTTGGTTTTTGTTTTTTTGTTTTTGTTTTTGTTTTTGTTTTTGTTTTTTTTCCCCTGTATCTCTTTTTGTTTTTCTTGTTCTTGTTCTTTTAACTCATACTGCTGTGGGTTATTCTCCCAAGCTCTGGAAAGATCAGTCATACATTACATGATATGTGAGCAAACTGGCCAGATTACAGAGCAGCAGCTCTAGGTTAAATAACAATGTGTTCCCAAAACACCTGTTAGAGTGCTCCGAAACATTTCACTCGTAGCGACTTGCTGCAACACATAGAGACCTTTTAAGACACATGCTTACCTGGGAACTTCCTGGTGCTGATGCTGTAGCTTGTCTAAATAATAACCAGCTCTCTGCAATGCTAAACTTTATCTCTGAATGTTTCAACAATGATGTACAACACTAAAGAAAAAGGGGAAAAAAAGAAGACGAAAAAGCCTGAATTCTGTCGTTTAGTTTTAATTTATTTTTTACTATAGATGGGTTGTGGATAGGTGGGTTAATCTGGAGATATCTTTGGGCAGTCGGTATTACCAATTTAGCATGGCTCTGTCTGCATTTTATCTCAACTGAGATTCTAAATTAAACATGCATTTAAAAATAATGGCATCTGAACAGGGCGTCTCATTCAATTTTAGCCGGCTGCAGTATTTTGTTATGTTTGCATGTTACTCTGTAAATGTTTGTGTTCCTTATCCTGATTACAGATGCAATTTTACAGCCTGTTTATTGATTTTAAAACTTTAGAATACCATTGACATCGGCCATAAGGAACCTCATTTGTCTGGCAAGAGATTGCAGAAAGAATTTTAGACCTGATTAATTTGGTCTGTGTTGCTTTTCCACTTGAACTTGTAATAGGAAGTCTACATATTCATTGTATTGTTTGTATTTGTAAAAAGCCAATGCATCACATTGGTGTATTTAAACACATGCAAGATTTTTTTTTTTTTCTTGCTCATTTTAGTTATCTTGTATAAACAGTTTGAAATAAATAAGTCTACACATGAAAATAGATAAGAATTCGCAAGGTTCTGTTAAAGAAACACACAACTAAATATGTACTGTATTTCTCACTGTAAATAACAAATCCAAATAATACTGCATTTTTTATATTAAGTCATAATCACAGCAGTTAAGTCAATTTAAATTTTGCCTGAGTAAAGAGTTCATGATCTGACCTATGAATTACCATAATATTTAGCACTAACAGCATTAAAAAAAAAAAAAAAAAAGACTTCTTCAAGGACATCTCTCAGGCTGGAGTCTAAGCCAAGAATAACAACTGATTTAGACTTCACAGCAATCCCATGGACTAAGAATCATCCCACTTTACAGAGAAGAAAGTTAAAGTCCCATAGCTGAAAGACTCCTTAGACAACACCTATAAAATCATTCTTACCATTGAAGAAATGAAGACTTCACAAATGGTTTGCAGGGACCACAAAAGCAGCAAACTTCACAACATGGCCAAGAAAATTGGTCCAATGTAAAATTGCCATTGAAGGGTATTAGATATGATGTGTGACAAATAAACATGCTTCTGAAAAACTTTTATGTTGTACTGATCCCATTATTCTCCAAACCACAGTTTGAACTGCAGCAATATTATATGCAGTTACAGTTGGAAATCCATGGTGGCAGGGGGTGTCATGAGGTGCAAGATCTATTGGCTACCTAATACTGGACAAGTTCTCCTATGGCTGAACACAGTGTTTTTCTTAGTTCAGTGCTTATTCCCTGGGAATATCATTAGTGGAAAAACAATGGATTACATTTTTTTCCAACTTTCCTTAGACAGAACTGATAGATTTTTAAAAGATTTTATATTCACCCTACACAACTTGGCCAATTGCACTTGGGCAGGGGAAGAAAAAGAGATAATGTAAATAATTTCAAGAATTTCAAGAATGAAGTCTATTAAAAGATTGACAATACCCTCAATTAGCATTATCCTAGAAATGTTTCAAGTCTTTATATTAAAACATAGCAGTACTGATGTGTCAGTTATTATGAAGAGAAATTCAATCTTTCTGAAGGAAGAAAGGAAAACAAGGGAGATTTACATTATTTCAGAAGCTAAATCTGCTGCAGGAATTACTGTAAAATTTAGAAATAACTTTCTCCTTATATTTGAGAGCAATCATAATTTCTACAATGTCATTCCAGAATTTAGTCTAACAAGGATTTATGTTTCCAAGGAAAATGAAAATTTTCTTTATTACTCTGTAAAGCAAGTATGTTTTCTTTGATATAGCCACGAGGTAGGATTCCGTCTTAACTGGGTCTTGAAAACTGAAAATCATTGTATTGAGCAGCAATCCAATCTGTCTGTTTTTCAAAGATGACGTAACCCATGGTTTGGCCATTTTAAGACATTTTTTGAAAATCATGTTATCTGATGAAATTCACATCCAGTGAGCCTTCCATAAAGTCCAGTTGCACAGCAGAAAGGCTGAAGTGATCAGCTCTGTGCAAAGAGATATGTAAGAATGAGGATGTCTTCTGCTTTCCAACACCTAGTTGTGCAAATTGATCTGGCAGCAAACATGTCACTAGATGTGGATTTTCTAACAGTTACTTTCTTAAGTGACAGCTTTAATGAAGGGCATAACGTGAAATTTCAGGGATAGCTGGAAGCTAGTACTCTCATTTTATCAACAATTTCTATTTCCAGAAGGATTCATGTATCACCTTCACCTTGAGTAGAGAAGAGCCTTTTGAGTCATCTCAAAAAATCATCAGGCTGTAAAAAAGAAGGATAAGGTACTACCAGGAAAAGACAGAGAACTAACTTCAGAGGGAAAGGAGAAAATACCAGAGAGTGTGATGGGAAGGAATAAAATGATAAATAGTGGGGAGAAGAATATCCCAGTACTGAAAACTAAAACTAAGGTAAAAACTATCTCAGATAAAGCACTGGGCAGAGTAGAGCAGTAAGCAGAGGAATCCCCCATAATTTTGTGTATATCTAGGGGCCTAGAGAAAGACAGAAACCATCAGAAAGATGGAAAATTTCTGTTAAGGTCACCCAAGGTCAATATCCATGGTCAAAACAGGTCAATGTCATAAAGGACCCATGATTGTGGAGTCTTCATCTTTGGAGATATTCAATACCTGACTGGACATGACCGTCAGCAATCTTCTCTACCTCTTAGAATCACAGAATGGTTTGGGTTAGAAGGACCGTAAAGATCACCTTGTTCCCTGCCATGGGCAGGGACACCCTCCACTAGAACAGATTTCCCAGTTGATCCTGCTCTGACTACAAAGTTGGATGTGGTGATCTCCAGAGGCCCTTTCTAACCTCAGCCACCCTGTGATTCTGTGATTGACCTGACAACTAGAGATGTGCCAGATTTGATTTGTTTCCCATCAAGACCAATCTCTCCACACTGAAGACCTGCATTCCCTTTGCATTAGAATGTCCATCTGCTTTTAATTGTATGGCTAGGAAGTATGCATTTCCTTTAAAAGACCAGCAGCTCTGGCAGCAAAATCTGTGTAGACGTACATTTTGCATTCATAAATACTCTGGAATTTGGTCAAGTTATTCTACAGGCAAGCTTGGCTTTGTTCTGCTCCGTGGATTTAAAATGGTATAAACGACACCAGTAGATAAATATCAGGCCTGGCATGTTTTCAAACAGTCTGATAGCTATAATGAGAACGCAGTATAAATGAAACCTCTTCCTGGTATAATTTCATTGAAATCAATAAGATACATAATATAGACACAGTCCTGTGGGGAGAAGTCTCAAAACCTTCATGTAAATTAACATTCCTGACATCAGAAATTAAAAGAAATGGGTCCATTTTGCCTGAGCTTCATACGCAGAGCTCCCCCATCACCATCACAGAGGATGTTTCTTTGGAGATGAGCTGGGACACTACCCACCCCCGAAATGCTTACATTCTGTAATCATGGTTCACTTTTCAAATGAGACACAAAATAATGTCACTGTAACGATGTATTTACTGTCATGGTATTCAAACATCAGATCATTTCAAAAAGGAGATACTGCTACATTCCACATGATGGCAGGAGATCTGTTTTTCTTATTGTAACACCAGAACGTACAGTTTAAGATTGTCCTATTAAATATAGCAAGATAAGCAATCTCACATATTCTCCAAGCTGTTTTAGAATAATGTGTTCTCAAGACATACTCAAAAGGGACAATTCCTCTTTCTATATTAAAAAAACCCCACCCAAACATGCTTAAGTAGTTTTGCAAAGTTTACCTGAATGATAAAAAAGTGCCTTGTAAAATAATACATACAAGTAAACTGGTACTTCAGGGCACAATTACTGTGTTATCATTGAAGATAATTAGGTTAACTTATTATGGGATTTTTTTAGAATGCAGATTTTCTTCTTTATGTTTTTCTTTTTTTAGTAGAAGAGAACTTTCAGGCACAATTTAATTTGACTGATTTTAGATTTTTGTAATGCAAGACTTTTCTGCTTATATTTTTCAACTTAAGAAATGCTGAAAACATTAGGACTAATTTTTTCTGGAGGTAAAGGGGCTTCAGCATGTCTTTTCTGGAGTGCTTTGGGAACTCTTTAATTGAAAAATCAAACATGGGATTCATTACAAATATATAAGAAAGATGTTCTGTGTCCAAGTGTGTAGTAGGCAGTGGAATACAAAGAAATATTTTTAAAAATATGAATTTAAAATGTTTATCTTTCACTGTCTTGAGTTTGATTATGTTATTATTTCTTTTTATTCTCTACCAGCCATCTGTTATTTACACATAGGAAAAATAAGGAAAAAATCAAACTAAAATTATAAACTTAACAAGTTTCATTGTTTACTTATATGTTGAAATAAACAAAGCAGGAGAAAATCTCACATGATTTCTTGTTTTTCTTTTGTGTGTAGCTCATCTTTATGCAATATACATGAATCATGAAATACTTATGCAAGAGTATGTTCTGCTAAAAAAGTGCACCAAGTTCATCCCATGTTTTTTTCTACCAGGGAGTGCCCAATTCTTTTGGCAAGTTCCTCTTTATTAACTTGATATTAGGACCGGAAAACAATCATAATAAGATATCCTGATATCACTTCAGGCTTCCATTACCTGCATTGTGCTGTTTCCAAGGCACAATGACATAACAAAATTATGTGATGGGCAGCCATTGGCAGAAGTTATTTAGACAATAAAGACACTAAAGAGACAGGCTAAATGCATGAATTCTATCATTTTCATGTATGAAAATTATTTTTACGGACTTTTTTTCCTATCTGTCTCACAAGTCAACCCCATATATGGTTGAGCTGAAGCAGTGGGTGCAATTTGCAGGACAGAGATGCTGGCGGCTCCCCATCTTCTTCCGATTCAATGTGGGAGAGGAACAAGTCCTCAGCAAGTGTCCAGGTGAAACACTCAGAATTAATGTCAGCAGCAGACTTCAACACATTGGTCCCCATGGTCCCATGGGGACAGAGGTTACCCCTCCACCAGGGGTAGAAAGCCAGGGGTCAGAGCCCATTTTGGGAACCATGCTTGGCTGCATGTTGGTCAGGAGCTGCATGGTGGTCACTCCTTCCCTATCACATGTCCAGGTTTTAGGCTATGGAAATGAATACGGTCCTGGGGATTATTTGGTGCTTGGGAAAACACGGAGTCAACATGCTTAAAATTTAACTTTAATGGCTCTAAATCTATCCTTTAAAAATAAACAAAAGAGGAGATATTCCCCTTTGGGTTTATAATGCAGCCAGCAGAGATTGAAGCATGCTACTTAAACTATAAGTCCATCAAAGGCTGGCACCTCCTTGCTTAATAAACCTTTCTGTTTGTGTATTTGACTCATACTTGATCATTTTAACTGCATTTTAGTACTGTTAGCTCTGGGGAGACAACTCAGCTCTTGGCTCAGAGATCAGGAACGGAACTGTAGGATAATTTTCAATTATAATATCTCTCCTATTGATGATGAATGATACTCAAGAAAGAAAACAAAAACCTAAGCATGATAACCTAGTTTTAACTTGTAACCTAAACAGATGTGATCTGTGGACTTTGAGACTTAATAGCAATGGAATGCCATATTATTATTTTCCAATACTTTCTGAAGAGGAATTTTCCTGAATGGGTGCTGATGGCAATTTAAAATATATATATATATTTATTAATTTTTTTTGCACTGATTGGTGTTAAAATGCAATATCAGCTAGCCAAGCAACATTCACTTTGTAACTCCTCCTCGTTTGGTGCTCTTTAGCTTGTTTTCAGCACGTCTTTAATTTGGACGAAAACCAGACTGATTAGTTTCATTTTAGTTTCTAGTCTGTTTTATGTCCCAACACTCATGAGCTACTACAAAATTTCTGTCATTAACTTGTAAACACTTGAGCAGAATATTTGATTATGAGCTTCATTTATCGTCTCATCTCCTTTTTTGTATATCTTAGATTTTGCTTCTGAAAAATCAAACCACAAAACTCCCCAGCAAACCCCTGAATTTTGAGCAAAAGTAGACCCAGTTGTGCCCCTTTAATAAAAGCGCGGATGAGTTTTGGAGAAACTGTAGAAGCTGTTTCTTTTTTCAGTACAAATGTGATCTTGAAAATCCACAAATCAAAATGCTTATCTTGTGTTGGTGCCAGCGCATAACGCATGACTCCTTGGTAGATGAATGTCTACCCGTAGAATGCATTATTAGTCTATTTAGCTTCATGTGCTGTGCTGACCTACTTTAACTTATTCTTAATAATGCACAGCACTGGAGCAATATTGACTCATATATTCATTTCTCATATACTATGAGGCATTAATAATGCATTGCATTTTTACCTCCAAAGTGAAGATATGATTAAATCAAATGGATCCTAATGTGAACATCAACAAATGAAACAGATTGGCTGTTGTACGAGCAAAATGTGACATTTTATAAGGAAGGTATTTCATTCTGCTTCCCCTGACAAATATTTCCTTAAATATGCTATTGCTATTTTTATGGTGGGCAAGGTGGGGTTTCTGGTTTTTCTAGGTTTTAGTATAACATTTAGCTGTAGTTTGTCTTATCAGCATCTAGAAGGGGAAGAAAAAAGACTGTTGAGCATGTTTTAAAAAGCATTGATAAATACTCCCGGAAAGAAAACCTTACAAAAATCCCTTTAAAAGAAGCGTTGTTAAAAGGGAACTATATCACAAATGACAGCAGATTCTGAGACAGCAAAAATGAGCATAATTCATGTAAAATGAATAAATTACTCCAAGGAGTTTGACACCACCTGAGACTAATGAGACTGAATTCCTGATGAAGGAAACTAAAGAAGACACCAATGAATTTTATTGTGAAAATTTAGTTGTTGTTGTTGTTGTTATTTGTGGTTAACTACAGGACAAACATTTTTCTGTATTTAAATCTTGCATGTGAACTTGAACATTTTGGTGAATCATTTAAAAAAATCCCCTGCCTCTTGTATACTGCTCTTCACTATTATTATTTCCTAGTATGAACCAATTCTGGTTGATGACTGGACACGTTGCAGTGCTGAAACGCAAGAAATCAGATAGTTTCTCCTTTCCCTCTATATCAGGGTAACATGCGTGTAGAAAGCAACAGTAATATAAGCTATCAGTGTCTGGACACACGAAGCCAAATTCAGCCATTCCACATATAACATTTAACTTACATTTTTTTCATTTCAGAGAAGGCTGTGCTTGTTTTCAAGAAATACACTGCAAATGTCATAAACTGCTCTACTTGCAGTATGAAAATCAGACTTAAGAAGCTGTATTAGCATCCTTAGCTCCAATCCTTTTATTATTTTTATAATTATGATGCACGATTAACTCAGGTGACACAGCGGTGATGTTACACTATTTTCAAATAACAGTGCATAGGATAAGAATCTACTCAGATTATCTAAGTTAGTATTGACTTATTTTAAAATGTTGACTGCTTTATATAATTCATTAAAGGGTATGACAGCTCTACTGTACTGAAATAATTAGCTCTGTTAAGTGTTAATAGTTTGGCCTTTTTTTTTAGTAAATGAAATCTTCTCCAAATTTCCAGCTTTAAGCTTTGGATAATACTTCAATTTGCTGTAGAGTTTCAAGAAAATTAGTTAATTAGTTTTTCAGAGATCTAATCAGTTGGATATTGGCCTTCAAAAATGTTTGTACATGTAATATCATGACTTTTAAATCTCCACCAGTTGTAAAAGCCACCAACAGCAGAAAATTAATTTTTTTCAAAGACCAGAATTAGTTGTTCTTCCTGGAATATGAGAATATTTTGTTAATACGCAACAAGGAAACAACAAGGATTATGAGAATATGAAACTTCTCAAACAAAGGAAAAAGACTTTGACAATTTTTTCCAGCACAGTAGAGAGAAATTTTTCAGAAAGTTTTAAAATATTAAAAAAAAAAAAACAAAAACAAAACAACAAAAGAGTATCTTTTGGTATTTTCCTGCACTGATCTTTAAAAGCATAGAAAATAGATTTAGATTATTTTTAGGAATTTCCAAAGGATAGGACAGGGTCTTTACCCATTATCTGTTTTTTTACAAGACCTTGCCTCCAATTAAAATCTCCAGTCACTGAAGTAATGGCACAAATACATCGAGGAGCTGGTGCTTGCACATCCTTAGCAAATGCTGTGGTGACCTGTGTAAACGGGAGGGAAGCACGCAGATCACAGGAAGAAAAGGTTGGGTGACTGTCCTAGAAAGCCTGCCTGTGTGTATGTGACTTACATGGTACCATCAGCACCTATATAATAAGGTTTTTTTTTTATTTTTTTCCAAACACAAAAGCACTTTGGTTTTACTGATATGGTTGTACTGAGGGCAAAGTCAGTGAAACAACCAGGGTCTTTTAGAAAACTTTTTCCTTCATGAGACGTGGCATTGCTCCCTTGTAGATCTGAACAGAAAAAAAATGGGAAACAAGATCTCTTAGGCACTGAGTTTAATATTAATTAAGTATGATCTATCGCTGGACAGTGGCAACCCAACAAATTTACTTCATTTACTCATGACTTTTTTTCCCAGATACTAGAGGATAGAGTCAATTTGTGGAATAAAACATGGCATACCAGTGATATCTGAAAGTTTCTGTAGTCTCAGTTTCTTACCCCTGCGCAGTAAACAGCAGATTTAACAGAAAGATTGAAAAGTCAATAATGAAAGGCCAAAGGCTACCAGCAATATATGTTTCCATCTTGCCACATAGTCTTCTACTGCACTGACACATCCATTAAGTAGGTAAAGCTCAGCAGTCCTCAATATTGGATTCTGTTCTTCCAGTGCTCCATCTCCCTCCTCCAATAGTGGACCCAAAGGACAGTAAGAGTGTGTGAAGGTACTTGGGACTCTGGGAAATGCTGTCACAGGGGACTTACCTCTAGGTGGGGTGTGGGGACAGTCCCAATGGGAACAGGAGAGGCTTTTTCAGGGCAGAAGAGGTGAATTGTATGAGGGTTTAGGTCATCTTTTAACCTCACAGGAAAACTATGCTTAGCTCTACATTAATTATGGGGTATAACCATATATCCTGTAGAATGTTTTTACCTGTAAATGCTCATATGAGTGTGTACTTATAGAAGGATCCTCTACCTAATGTCACATGTCAAATACCATGAAATTACTTTCTGTGTTTTATTCCACAACAGAAGTCTTCAATTTCTGTCACTTTTCTAAAAAACTGTTGAAAGGCTTGTGCTTAGAGAATCTATTCTGGGTTTAGAAAACTACATCACTATGTGATGCAGGGACTCAAACAAGCTTATTCCCAGTTTATTTTTGTGAATAACATGTGATTGGTATACTCTTTGCCCTACCCCATACTCCCTTAGACTAATTCCTTAGACAAAAATAACTTCTCAAAGAACTTCAAAAAAAAAAAAAAAAAAAAAAAAGCACTTCCATGAGTTGGCACTTTTTGTGCAGTAAAACATTCCCCTAAAAAAATTCCTAAGCAGCTCCCCCTACAGATACAAGTGCTATCAGTGCATGTATACGGTTTATTTCATTGTACCATTATTGACATCGACAAAGAATTTCTTATCTCTAGCTTTTAAAGATCAGCCAGACATCAACAAGATTTCTCTTCAATGAGACACGCTAGCACATGATGAAATTAGGTTGCAGCATTGAGAGTTCATTAAAGGTGCTGTTCTAAGAAAGATATGTAGCCAGACTTTTGCCAGTTAATAAATAATCCTGGATTTTCTAGTTATTGTGTATTGTATTTGGAATTGCTGCATAAATTGTGAGGAGCCATTTTCATATGATTTAAGCATGTGCCCTCTTGTCTCTATTTCTAGCAGACAATATCTCCAGGTCACACTGTATTACAAGATCTCATACTCTCAATATACTTTGAGATCGATATAATCTTTACATTTCTCATCATCATGATTTGCAGTAGCAAACACAGGATTTACTGACCCTGGGTTTTCACAAACCAAAGGAAATGGCATTGGAGAAGAAGAGTTTTAAGTGAAAACGACAGCATCAGGCCCATTCTGGTTCATATTCCTCTAAATTGATGTATTAGGGATGGATTCAACTGGATATGGGGACAATCATATGGTAATTCTTATACTGTGTCCGAGAGAACATACGGTGCCTTGTTCCCCTCTCTGCAATAATCTGAACTTGAGTTTGCTTAATCTTCTAAAACAAAACAAAATGAAATACTGATACTGAAAGAGGCATCCACACTTTCATTGCTCTAATATAAAGACTGTAAATTCTACCTACAGCTCAATCTCATAATTATCAAGAAAATCTGCCAATTTAATAACTAAATTAATTTTTCCTTCCTTGAACTAAATGCACTGTTATTAAAGCCAGAAGGATCATTGGTGGTTTCTCCCAGCTTGCACTGTAAGCTGAAAATTGCATTCTCATCACACGATTAATTAATGTTCTTGATGCAAAGAGATATAGGATAGATTTACATTCCACATGTTATTGAATAACTCTCACATGTAATATTGCTTTGGCACGCTTTATGTTCCTGGAGTTAAAGTGCAGATCAATAGCTCAATGCATCGATAACCTGAGTGTCAGTACAGCTATAAAACCTGATTCTCCTTGAATTTTGCACTGTTTTCAGTACACTGGTCTCCTGGAAATGGGTCCTTGTTGATGCTATGAAAGTGTCACACAAATCAGAGGAGCTGAATGATATAATCTCATATAGAACAGATTTTTCCTTTTTTTCTTTTTCTCTTGGTTAGCCTTCCTTCTCTCATGTTGCTGAAGAGATGCCTTGAGAAGGACATCTGAATGTAAATACTTTGCTTTCATTTTTGCTTGGTGTTTGATCTCTCTTGGGTGAACCAGCCACTTCCAAACTTAACTCAGGTGTTTATTGATATCAATGTGGCATCACTGGTGTTAAGGTATAATATTAACTAGGAGAACAGATTATTTTAGAACGGAGTTGGATAGTTCTGTGGGAGGGACCTACAACAAACATAGAATCATAGAATCACGGAATGGTTTGGGCTGGAAGGGACCTCAAAGATCATCTAGTTCCAACCCCCTGCCATGGACAGGGACACCCTCCACTAGACCAGGTTGCCCAAAGCCCCATCCAACCTGGCCTTCAACACTTCCAGGGATGGGGCATCCACAGCTTCTCTGGGCAACCTGTGCCAGTGCCTCACCACCCAATCTACTCCAAACCTCACATCTACTCCACATCTCACATCTACTCCAAATGCTATTGTTGTCCTCTGTTTTAGTTCACAGGTCTAGCAATAGTGCAACAGCCATTGCACAACCTCTCAGAATGGTATTTTTTCACTAGGGTGATAATGGTATGTTTTGAATGTAACACGATAAATGCATGTGAAGGTATTTGGGGGGTGCAAGGCTTGTTGGGCTTGTGTCAAGGCATTATGTAGGACAGATGGAGAGGGTCAAATGTGGTTTTGACATTGCTTGCTTAGTCTAAATAACAGCAATTTTATATTTACAGGTTTAAAGTTAATTATTTCCTTTTCTCTCTTTATTTCCTTATGTCCTTCCAAACTGGAGGATATTTTGCTACCAAGCAAGCTGACAAATAGCCTTCATGATTTCTCTGGAGAAAGAATGAAGACATGAACGTGCCTCTTGCTTTAGTTACATGGCAATATCATACTAGCAGAATCTCCATTCAAATTTTTGGAGCTAAGTGCAGTAAAACTGGTGTGTCGTCAGACTCAGTTCTACACTTAACCAGCCTGCTCTTCTGGTAAGATATGATCTAATATAATTTGAAAAGTGATAACATCAACTAGGAGGAAAGTTTGTGTCAATAAGTTTAGAAGTGGTTTTTTGTTTGCCTAGTAGCATATCATTTCTCTTGCTATTTTATTTGTCAAATACATTGTCTATAGTATAAACTGGTCTTTTGTAAGAAAAGAAATCATCTACTGTTTTCCAAATAGTGAACCTTGCAGTGGTAAGGCTATACTGGTATCTCCTTTTTACATGAGACACTGAGGAATATAAAACTAGAATATGATTCATTTCACCAAATTTCAGGCATATATGTGCATTTTTGACATTTGTAACTGAACTTTTTCTTCCCTAGCTCTCCTTACAGTTAGGGGAGAAAAGCAAGCACTTCTAGGTAGGACTCATCTGACTTAAATGAGAAGAGTATGTGAGAATGTGATGAATAGTGCTCTGGGCTTCATGGGATATATCAATCTGATTTACCCTGCCTGTAAAGAGAAACTGGAACAACTTGCAGAAACATAGATGTCTTCATTGTCAACATCTATACTTGGTCTGATGAATCCTATCCATTTTGAGTGACAATTCAGGAAGTTCGCAATGGAATAGCATTTCCCCTGGGTCGACATCCTGACCACTATTCAGCAACCTGAAAAGCAGGCTTTGTCAAATGTCCCTCCATACCTCCCAGCCTTTATCCCCATCTATCCTACCTATCTTATGGCCCTCAGCAGGGGCGCTAAAAAAATAAGTGTGTGCTGACCTGCAAACTTGTATTATTTACTACTTAACCAGTAAGGGTGTTATATCATTCAGTTCAACACTTAAAAAACCAGCAGAGCCTATTGCCAGAGTCCTGCTAAAAGTTGAGGGCAAAAAGAGTGTGAAAACAACTTCAGGTCATCTCATATCCTTCCTCTAAATGCATTTAATCTCTGTTGAAATCAATCTGTCTCATTGTTATGCATTCAGTCCATGGTGTGCATGAAGTAGCAGACAAGGATGTCCAAGATGTGGCTCTTGAGTCATAAGTGGCTCATCTATGACAGCTGTCACCTTGTGCCAGGGAAGTGTCATGGCTGAGGAACAATCTGTGCATAGGACAGGAGTTTCCTAGCTAAGTCAAAGTCTTGGTTATGGGAAGAAGTTAGGCAGGGCTGCTAAGGCAGGATCAGCCAGACCACATCCATTGGGCAATGACAGGAATTTGACAAGAGCCATTGCTCTCGGCTGTGAAACATGGCAGGAGTTCCCTCCATCGCTGCCGCCCAGTGCTCCCTACCTCTCCACCTCGTAAGATTTTGGAATGCAACCCACAAAATCAGGGAGGTAGGATGGTAACAACAGTATCCAAAGAACATGGATAATTGCTTACAATTAATACTGACAATTGCACAATCACATGTGAAAGAGTTATATTACACAATGTCTTACATAACACCTAATCTTAACCTAATTCTGCTCCACTGTGTATGCCTTACACTAAACTACTGTTGTCATTTAGGAGGAAGAATGTCCCCATTTAAGTAAAATTAAAAATTGGATGTTACAGCTCTTGAATTATTCAAGAATCTGATGAAAAAGCAACATTTCTGGTTTTACTGAGGTTTATTTTATTTAAGACATTTTTGCCATAATATCATTTGCTATCTTAACTCCTGGGATACTGATGTAGATTATTAAATTGTGACTAAAGTAATTTCTAATGGTTCTAAAAGGAGGCAAAAAATGAGCTCCTTAACAGAAAATGACAGTACATTTCCCCTGCCCTAGTCTTTGATTTTCTTTTTCAGCAGGATATTCCCAATTGACTTAAAGGCATTTTATATTTCAACAGGCACTTTTCCCAGTCTCAGCAACCTCAAGGGTAATCTTACCCTTGTTAAGGAATGTGCCTCACTTTTGAGTGTTTTCATGAGCCTCAAATTCTGTGTCACTGAAACACAACTGAGTGTTTTAAAACAATTCAACATCTCAAAAAAAAGATCTGCCTGGGTCAGTTATTAGTTGCCGTTATTATTATTATTGAATGTAACCGTTAAAATGCATTATTGCGCACACTTCGTAAGTACTCATCCCCTTAATATCTGGAACCTCTTATCTGTTTCTAATGTGTATCATGCTTTCTAATGGAAACCAAGGTCCTCTCTGACTTCTGGTGGCAATTTATCAATAGGAGCTGATTATGAGGAGAGGTGAGCTCCTTAAGAAATTGCCCATATGTCTCATTAAAGAGGTAGCTGTGGAAAGGGATTTGTACATGGTCAAAATTTGCTGAAATTCTGCTGCAAAGTCAGTTTGTAACTAAATTTTTTCCCCATCTCTTGCAAAATGCAACCCGGAGGAATCCTACAGTATTCCCCTGAAGAGTCCTGCCATATCCATCCTCTGCTCCACAGAGAAATTGTGTGTTTGTAATGCAGGAAACAATAAACAGCCCTTTCAATGCTCTTGTCACAGAACAATAAACATGAAGGCTTGGTATAATATGGTATCAGTGTTTGTTAGGCTGGATGTTGATTTCTCTAACATTAGGTATAATGTAGCCTTGAACTGATAACAAGATAGGTCTTTGTGGCTGGAGCATCCTCTTCCCTCCAGTTATAGAAAGATAACACTAACATCAGCTGAGGTTGGAAAATCTAAGGACATACTAAACCAAATAGGACTCCACCTAAAAAAAGAGTCTGCTGAGGATGATTGTGATCTTTACGTTTGCAAACTGTATGTTCCTTTAACATGAGGAAAATACATTTTTTTTCATGCTGCTGTAGAACTTATTGCCACAGGATGTTCTGAAGGCAAAAGAAAGGAATGGATTAGAGACGACATTAGTCAAATTAACAGAATAGTTTATCAAAGTTATCACACATTATGATCCAGATAGTTTCAGCTAAACGTGATTTAAATCCCTCATTATCAAAGGTTTAATTATTCTTATTCTCTTTTCCTCAATATCTTCTATCATTCACTGTTGAAAGCAGGATTCTGGGAAAGATTAATTTTGATCTGACCCTGGATGTTGGGTTCATGTTCCTGTGCTTCTAATCACTACCATGGTCAGAGAAGATGCCAGCAGAAAGAGAAGGGTCTTATATATTGGAGATAAGCTAGATCAGGATTCTCCTTCAAGGGACAGTGTACCTCGGGAAGAGTACAACACCCTTCCACTTTAGTGCCAGCCAGCATTTGGCTTGCATTTAAAAAACAGATGTGAGCCTGGAATGCTGAAATGGCTTTTACTATGAAAAAGGAGTCTTATATCAAGTGTGTCAAGTGTATATTGCCCAGCTCTTCTCAGCTGATAGTGTGCTAAAGGATCTTCAAAGTCTTTTGCTAGCTAGCCACCATCACTTCTTTCATGCTTTTACATCTGCAGTTGCCATCTTCATAAACAACCTATAACATCTACCAGAGACCCCCATACTCCCCTGACTTAAAGCTGAGCAATAAGGATTCCTGTACCAGTATTTTACCAGGACAGATTTATCATTGCTTACACATTGGAGGGCTGAAAACTATACTGGACTTTTCTTGGTTAAATGTACATTCTGTAACCTAATGTGAATAAATGTTGATTTAGTTTCATTCTGTATGAATTTATGTCACTCAATTACAGGAGTAAAATAGGCTTTGATTAAAAAAAAAAAAAAAAAAACACGCATTGGGGCAACAGCTATTGAAAGACATACACACTATCTCTGTGCCTTGTAGATATTTCTAACGTAAAGGCAAGCTTCAATTAGCTCAGCATGATATTCAGGTCATAACTGTCATAATGAAAGAATGAATCATTTTCCATTTCAGGAGAGAGGATAACAAAAAGTGGCTCTAATCAGTGACGTAAGTTCAACTTGTTGATATATTGAGAAGGACTTTCATTTGAATTGTTTAGGTTTCAATCAATCAGCCTTATAACTTTATTAATCAGACTAAATCAAAATCATTATTCTGTCTTTTTAATCACTGCAGTTCTCCTGGTACCAGTTGAGGGGCCCATGCAGGAAGGAGAAAGGTGATAATTACAATAAATTATTTTCAGTCACAATCAGTCCTGAAATTACCCAAATCGTGTTGCCAAGCACTGCAAACTTGAATTCCCAATGCTTCAAGAACTAGCGGTCCTGTTTCACTGTTGTAGGACTGTATGAGGACATTTTATACCACTCTAAAGTTTACACCATTAGGCAACAGAGTGATCATACACCACTTCTTTTACACAGCAAAGGGAACGGGGATACAGTGTAACTCAGAATTAAACCCAGTGTTTCCCTTTGTGAAGACTAGTAGAAAAATTCTCCTTCTCCGTATGCAGAAAAGCTCATCTTGCAATGAGGTGCTTCATCTGCTACATGTGATTAATTTCCATTCTGTCCAATGTCTCACTTTGATTATTAATGATAATGCTTTGACTGATGACTGGTGCCTGCTAAATACGCTATTGCCAAACAGGGAACAATGCTCTTGTTCAAACACATACATGGTGGAGAGGACCAGTGCAACAGGCAGATGAGCCCACATCTTCTTGGGCAAGGGCTTGAATCCACCTCATGCTAGGATCTCAGCTACTGGTACCTTTGAAATGCCCTAAAAATTCCTCGCAATAAGCAGGAAAGATGACATCTTGAAAGTCAGCCTGTGTGGTCGTGGTGAAGTTCACAGGACATAAGACCAAGGAAGTCTGATAGCCTTCTATTCCCTTCTTGAACCACTCCAGCATTGTCACCAGTGAATACCTAACACATGTTAATTTTCCCACCACAAGACACTGGTGGGACCAGACATTGTAATTTTATCTCATGTTAACCAAGGCGAGGTCAGCCCTCAGCTGCAGGGAAGGGAGGAGAGAAAGTTTAAAGTGCTGACCTCACTTAACTACTTTGCAGAAAAAACAACAGGTGTCTACTTTCCAATCAGATTTTATACTAAGATCATTATCGCACATTAATTATATCATTATTAAAAAGTAAAATACACTCTAAAGGTTCCTATCCTAAAACTAATCAGTATCTTACTATTACCTCTGCTTATCTTTGATGTTCATTACACTTTTATTTTTACAGAAGAGCCTAGGAGCCTAAACTGGGTCATACTTAGACATTGTACAACATACAGCGAGTAAACAACGTACCTGCCCCAAACAGCTTGCAATCTAGAAGGCAAGATGCAACAGGTGGGTGAAGCAAAAAAGCAGGTGGGAGTGAGGAAATCGTAATGATAGGATGTGTTAACACTTGTACAGTTCATAGATGAATCATCAAAATAGTTGAGCTAGAGCTGCCTTTCTGTCACATAAAACAAATCTTGGAATTATCATTCAGTTTTGTTTTGGATTTTATTCAGGCAAAAAGTCCCATACAGTTCAAAAGTAAATTGATTAAAAAGAGGTCTAAGCATTTTCAAGGAACCAAAAATGAGATATTTGCAATGGGTAGGCAAGTCCAAAACCAGATTTCCAGAACTGCCTGATTCATTTGCCTCCATACAAGGATTCTTACTACTGATTAATTATTTGGCATTAATGTGGTGAAGAGCTATTCGTTGATCTAAAGTGGGAACGTGAAACTATGGTGAAAACCCAAATCACAGTAGGACTTAGAGGAGAGGGAATGTAAGTGCTCATATTTGCCTGAGTATCAGACATGCCTCAATTTCATTAGTTACTGCTGCTGACTACATAGACGTAGAGGAGATCAATTAAGAGTGACCAGGAAGCAGAGAGAAGGTTCCTGATGAATCTAGAGGACTGAAATCTTGTGGAATGGCATGGGTAAGGAAAGGAAGCCTTGGCAACTGAAAGACCTCTGAGGGGAAAGGAGTACTGCAGGATTTTAAGAACCTGGGAGAAGTCTGATAAGGGAAATGCATTGGTGACAAAATAGGGCTCTGCAGAGACACATTTGACCATATATAGGAAAGATTTGGTGTTGTTATCCCATCTTTTCTCAACACACGGAAAGAATCTCAGCTGCCTTCATCTCCCCTCACTCTAAACACCAGAACCCATTGCATGGGCATGATGATCCTGATGCCCGTATTTTTTGTAGTTACTGAACAAATGCCTAAAAGTCAAAGCTCCCCTGTTTTTTTTTAACCCTGACTATAGCGTGCCACTCACTTCGGGCTGGAACATCACATCTCAGTGTAGTTAATGTTGTAAAGTCTCTATTGCCCAAAGTCTATGATTTGAGATCTAAATGGATCTAAAACAAATTTCACTCTGACACAGTTGCAGGGTGCATTCTCCAGCAATGGCGAGGGTAAAATCAGTTAATCATCAGCAAGTGGCTTTTTCACACTTTGTGATGTAGGAATACAGTCTGTTCTCATAAATAAAGACTAAGCTTCAATGACTCCAAATGCATTATCCGTGAAGCAAAAGCCGATACTTGTTTCTGTGTTGTACAACTCCGAGTTCATGTATGATGCCTAACAAACAAACTTGTAAGAAATGCTTAAATCAAACCTTAACACATCCCAGATAAATACTTACAGTGGGAACAAGGGAAAATTTGGAGTGGAATTAACATGAGGACCCCCTGAGACAATGGGGTTAGCTGCAGTTCAGAACTGCCCTCCAAAGCAGAGAAATCCCCAACCTATCATTTAGATAAAACCCTTTTAATTATGCTGTGGCAGATGATGTCTCTGTGGGAATCAAATGCTCCATCTTCAGGTTCTCATCTTTTGTAGTGAATATGTCCAGTGTGAGAAAGCTGTAGGTTTGTGGGTATGGATGTAATGAATGGCAGACAAATTAGAATTAAAAAATTAGTACCCCAAATCTATCAGTGAACCACAGAAATGCACAGATACCTTTTAATAAACAGGTCTTTTGTAGTTGTGTCGCCATAGAAGGAAACTACACATGTCATCAGAATTTATAAATGCAGTGTTCAGAAATGGGTTGTAAGATTTGAGATAATTTTTGCATCTCAGAGGAAAAAAAATTCTTTGAAACTAACCCACAACTTAGTCTTACACTGATATTCATATTTTATCGAAGATCTCACTTGACGTACATGTTTTTGCTTGGGATTTTGACAAAGATAGTTATCATTTTTTGCAGCAGGCTTTGTAGACCTTAGTGGGTTTAATCTCAGTTTGACATCTTGTGCATTGAGCATATCTTTCTCTTTTTGGGTCTGAATAATCACGTGTTTCAGAAGCAAAGCTCTAAACAGTGTGGATATTTTGGGGCCAAATGAAGTTTTATTAATAATTAAAGGTTAACCTGAAATACAGTTTGTCTAAAGAGTTTTAGGGAAACAAGGCCATTAAACTCTATCACATTACACAATGAAACTACTGTCATTCTAGAGATTACAGATAATATTTCACTGTTGCACTTTGTATTTCAAGAGTTAATTTCCAAATATCTCAAAATTATGATGGATGTTAGTAAAGCCTTGGAATGCCCTAAGGAGATAAGAAGTGTACTGGTCTTTCTTCAGAGCTGCCAAAAATACTGGCTGGGTGTCACAGACAGGAAAAACATGAGGAGAAATCATTGTACCTGTTGTACAGGTGGGTAAAAAGAAGCGAGGAAAGCTAAAAATTTGCCACAGTAAAGTAAGGAAAAAGGGAAAACATGCATTAGGAGATTATTAGTAATTAAAATGGAAAAGATGAATGTCACAATAACCCATTATGAACATTTCACACTGCTCGCTGGGAGATTCTGAAGGACTTTGTGTTCCCACATGAGAAATGCTCAAGTGAAATGTACTTAATTTCCCTGAGGACATCTCAGACATGCTTTTCAGAGGGAGGATGGGCACCGGATCACTGAGTTGGGCTGTGGTAACAAGCCTGTGCTCTCTGGCTGTTAAACCATGGCTTGGAGAGGACATGGTATCCCCCCACGCTCCAAGTCACTCCCAGTGACTCTAGAGACATTTTTCCCATGTCTTTTCTTTTCAGGGAAGGGGGATGAGGCTGCTGGGACTCAGAAATGCCTCAGAGAGGTTCCATCTTGTCCTCCATCTTTCCCACAGATACTTACTCCATCTAAGCGTGCAAAAACCTGTAGACCAAAGACTGCTCCAGCTTATCTTCCGCTGAAAACTGTGGCAATGGAAGATACTGAGCACCAGGCAGGCACCTCTGAGAGTCAAGGCTGCCTCCATAACCAGGCTGAGCACAAGCGACAAGCGGAAACAGCCTCTCCAGTTTGGTGCTTAAGGTATTAAAGAGGATATTTAGAGTTGTTCTAAACACATCAGAGGAACATGTTTACATTTGTTCGATATACTGAAAAGTCTAATAAAAAACTAACAAATGCAAACCAAACCAAAAGCGGGTCTGCCTTTGAAAGCCAAACATTCTGGCTGAAAACTGGAAAAAATATTTTTTTATGGAAAAACATATCATTTTTTTTCTCTCTCTCTTTTTTTTTTTTTTTTTTTTTAATAAAAGAAGGTGTTTCCTTTTAAGGATATTGCCTAATTGTAAGCATGTTTTCACATCTGAACGTTTTTTGACAGAAGAATTTTAGCCAAGTTCATAGAGGCATAAGTCTTAAAGCCAAAAGAGACAATTAAAGTCAAAAGGCTTGACTTATTTCAGAGCATGGTCTCCCACCTCTCAACAATTACATCATAGCTTTTTGATGAGCTCTAACCCAGACAGCAAATCTTCTTGACCTTTCTGTCAAGGCCAAAAGCCACCTGAGGTAGGTCAGGGAGGGACAGCTAGGAGGTGGCAGCTGCTCCCAAGGATCCCACCTCTCCCTCCACTGTGGCATGGGGCTGGGACAAGGTTGGTTGGTGGCTCCTGGGCCACCTTACATTCAACAACCTTGGCTGATCACTCTCTTGGCTACCCAAATCCCATGCATCAGAGAACATATAGATAAAGGGCCTGGTTTCCAGCTCGTGAATTCCTATGTAAAGATCATAGCAAAGACTTTCTAAAAGATGAATATGGTTTTATTCTTTCAATAGATTTCTATGAAATGTATAGTAATGAAAGAAGTACCTATATAGGAGCTATTTGGTCTTAAAGTAGCAGAGGATGTTTGAAGGTTTACATTTTCAATGCAAAATAGCCTCCATATATCCTGGCTACATCAGGATTAAAACTCTCAGACATATGCTTTGTCAAGTACAGGGACAGCATAAATGACTGTTGATTCATATTCTTTCAGACCTGTAAACTTATAACTATGTAATATGAACACAGGCTCTTTAGGGTAGGTTAGAGCCAACCTGGAACCCTTCCAGCCTGCACTGAAGGATTTAATGGCATAGTTTTTATTTTCTGCTTAGTGCAGTGTACCATTAATTGAAGGTAATTGTCAAGAGGAGACTGGCTTTCAAAAACTACATAGCTCTCAACTGTTCTGGTGCAGAATGGATGCCCTGAGTTTAGGATCACATTTCCCCTGTGCTCTACATTACATTTGTCTTGTCACACAATTGTGTAATTGTGTTCAACTAAATAGTTATTCCATGCTATTACGGCATTTCAAAATGGGGACTCAAGTAACACTGCAGGGAAAGAGAGAGAGGGAGAGACAGGTTTGTACTGGGATGAGGAGTTGTCTGCTTGAACTAAACAAAACCCTGAAGGCTAGTATCACAGGTCCAAAGCATTTAATGGAGCAGCTCATTTGTTTTGCTGAAGAAGGAAGTCTTGCAGAGCAAGAGAAGCAGTTTGTGGCAGAGTACGTTAAAGGGAAGAATTAACTTGTTAGCAAAGAGGTTCAGCAGTCACAGAAAGTGCTGTAAGACTTGGTAGTGCTTCCTCACTCCCAGGATGACATGTGAACCTGAACCACATCTCTGCACCCTTTGCTTTTCTTTGCATGAGGACAGGAAAAATCGTGGCGAGTTCCACCATGTTCTCCAGCTTGGACAGTCAGAAGACCAGGTTGCAGAGCACTGTACTATATAGACACAAAGCTGGCCTACTGACCCCAACCCTATTGCTATGCATGAAGGAATTACCATAATTTTCTTAACTGGTATAATATTGCTATTGATTGTCTCTACTACAGGGATTCACAGGAATCACAGGCATGGTCCATGAACCACATCATGCCAGGCACTGCACAAATAAAGAGCCGTTGCCCGGATCTGGAGGCCATTTGTGTCTCAGGGTGTAACTTGGCCTCAGACATAGAACTTAATTAGCAGTGATGTTGATGAGGTGTGAGAGAGAATGGAATCTGGTCCATCCTTCCACAGCTGCACTGGCTCTGCAATGTGAAAAACCAAGATGAGCCAAAAGTGATTAAGAAATTATTTTTGAATCTGGAGTCAGCACATGTAACCACAGACAACAGGGATCAGCAGATCTGCAATGTAAGGAGGTTTGAATCTTACATAGCTACTTCAAAAGTAAAGTTCCCCTGTGAAAGTCCCTCCTGATTTTATCAAATTTATCAGCAGCATCAGCTGAGAGGTCAAGGAGTGTGACCAGCCATGGAGGAAGATCTGCTTTCTTGTCTCTTTTTTTCTTAGAAACCATTTATTTGGATTTTGTAAAAAGCATTTCATTTCACAGAGGCATTCTTTGGATGAATATGGGTGTAGTCATTTGATTAAAGACAGAATAAATGCACCTGTTTCTAGCAGAAATGTCACATGCCATAATTAACTAAAAAATATGAGTGATCCCCATTATAAATCTCACTGAGTGAGCTTCATAGGTGGTCTCCGTGCTTACGCATGTACACGTGGCTAAATCCTGAACAGGATGAAAATGGAAATTCCAGTTGATGCTTTCAAGCACTACCTGAGTGAGTGCTCTTTATAAGTCCAAACTTCTTGAACATACAGAGAAACAGTGTTTGTGAGTGTGTGTCTGTCTATATATATATATATAATTAGCTTTCAAGGGACTCATATATAGATGCTGCACAGTCTGTAATTCATTAGCAAATAACTTCCCAAAGTTTCCAGCCCACTGATGATAGAAATAATACTTTACCTGGTCAGGGCTATTGGGAATGGAAAGTAAGTTCATTTATATGTTTTTGAAAGGAAGGAAAAAATTAAGTTATGCTGGGTGAAATATAAGACTTCCCTGTGGTGGTTTTGTTGTTCCCTTCACTGGACCCATGATCTCACTCTCATTATGAAAACATCTGAAGTGTTGTCTCAGGGTTCCCCAAAAAACATTACTGATCAAATATGGAAAACCTATGCAAGCAAACAAAAGACTAAGACTTTGCAATCACATATCCCTCCCAAACACAGGACACTCATTAGCTTCAGAAGGGTTTCAACTGCATTGGGTGAACTGTTGGACTCAGTGGACCAGAGCTTGAAACATTTTTTTCAGGTCCCAAGGGTACAGCCTTCAATCACTTTTACTTTTATTAGATCTTAATGGTCATATTCACGCAGGATGTGCCATTGCTTTCATCAGGCTTGAACATGCAGGCGTGTGCCCTCTCACATGAGCAGAAACCATGGGACCCAACTGAGAGTTCAGTGGAGCCACAGATAGCACAGATCTTAAAATCAGTCGGAAAGAAGATTTTTCTATGATCGCGTGTGGCACTTTGTTTCGTGTGTATGTGTATATACTTATGTATACAACTGTTATCTTCAATATATTTACTTGCTCCCATGATACTGAAGAGCTGCATGTGAAAACAGAAGAGCTCACCTATATAATAAATTATTTCATACAGCCTCATAAATCATCAGTGATTGTAAGAAGTTGAACTAATTCTGGTATATGTTTTAATGAATAACAAAAGCAAATCTCCATTTCCTTTGGTGCCCCCCAACCAAAACAAATGGTGCCAACCAGTAGCTTTTAGTAATGTTTACAGTTGACTATCATTTGGGCTCTTTGAGTGATTAATCAGAGATATAGAAGTGGGTAAACACAGTGCTATTAGCTTGTCTTCACTGTATTCTGATATAGACCAAGCTTTGCATAGCCCAAAGGACATGAATCTCTTAAAAGTTCAATGTTTGGGAATTTAAGTAATTGAGGAAAGTAATAGCTCTAATGCATTTTGCCACTTGCCATGTACTTTTGTGGAAAGAGTATTGATAGACTGGAAAAATCCTTAGAGGAAAAAAGAAGTAAGAATTTGTACTAAGGAAGAAAAAAAGACAGGAGAGAAAAGGGTTCTTTTACAAGGTTAATAATAATTTTAAGCTTTTATTCCTATAATTAAGAGAAAAAATAGAGGCAAAATGATCTATCAAAATACTGCAATTCCATTCTGACATCCTTGTCTACTGGCTGAAACATTTATGAGTTTATAAAAAACACAGGTTATGAAAATAAGAACTCTTGTACGTCTTTCTAGATGATTCATTTAGTGTTTCTGAAGAAACTACAATTTATTTGCAAATTATGTAGTTCATTTACAGAATGTTTCCACATTTGTAACCTACCAGCCTCTTTCTCTGAAGAGCAATAATGGAAAAGGAAATGTGAAAAGAACCAGTTAAATTCAATGGAGCAGAATCAGAAGAGATATCAGTAAAAGTATCGAAACAGAGAAAATGCACATTTATCAGTTTAGTTGGAAAGAAATAACTGTGTGTGTGTGTGTATACATGTATATAAACATTCCTTCAATTACAGTTTTTATGAAACAAAGTGGAGACATCTAGAGATGTGTGCTGATATCCTAGCTTTGCTGAGGTTTCCTTTCAAGCCAGTATTGTGGCACTTTATAAGCTCAGCTACAGACTGAACATCTTCCTTTCTCTCGGTGTCCGCGTGATCAGCCACTGGCAGAGCTCTGGACCAGTACATTGAAGAATTGGACTGTCTCCTCAGCTCTCCTCTTTGGGACCGTGGAGCAGCCTCTTCAAACATCATCATCAACACTTTCCTTCATAAACTTTATGTGTACTGTCTGATTAAACTCTAAACTTTTTGGACTGTCTGTGCCCAATAAAGCAGAATTCAGCTTTAGTGGACTATTTTCTGGGGCCTCTGGATATTTCTTTAATGCAAATAATGTGATAGGGAAATGGTGAGAGCAAAAAAGTTCTTCCTCCCTTATACCCTGCATCTCCCAAACTGCAGACCCAGATAAGCATTTAGACCCAAACGGTGACCTGGATAAGCATTTAGAAAAGATAAGATTTCTTCTCACATCTACTGCAGTATATTACTAAGCAAGTCTAATTATCATATTTTCAAGCTGAAAACTTTTAAACCAAAAAAGAAAAATATCAGGATGTAATGGGAACAGAAGAGAAAATAATGGAATAAAAACAGTATAATGCCATAAATTGTAAGTAAATAAATTATGCCTCAGAAATTAACAGTGATCCTACTGGTCCAGGTCAAAGACTGTAGTAAATCATGCTCATGCTCTAGTATTTTGCTAGTTATAGCTTAACATTCCCAATACGGTTGGTAGTAGGAATAGAAGAAAAAAAAAAAAAAAGGTTTCAAATGCATTTCTGAATTTGACTGAATTTAATGAAGTGTGGAGAAACTGTAGAAATGGAAAAACTGACTCAACAACTAACAAAATCAACAAGAGAGACTAAAATAAATAAATATCTAGATGTAGGGTTTCCGTTTGCTTCATTCTCAGAAAAGACGGAACATCCGTGCAGACACAAAATTCTTTGAAATTTGACGTGAGGTCTACTGTAGGGTTGATCCATAGTCAGCTGGGGTAAGTGGGAACTTTTCCATTGTTTTCCATAGTCTTTGGTCAAAGTCTTAAATGGTCGGGTGTAAGTATAGGATGAATTATTGCTCAGGCAAAATTTTTGCTGTCCAAGAAAACAACTGACAAAATGGAAATGCTACCAGCTAAGAAAGACTCTAGTTAGCCAAAAAAAAAAAAAAAGTTCTATCTTGTTCTGAAAAATATAATGTAAAATGTCCCTGGAGAGTTTTTCAAGCAGCTCTAAAGAACAGTAATTAAGTCTGTGCAGAATTTCCAGCGAAATATATCTTTAAAAAGAAAATAAAAAGCATCTGGTATATTTCTGATATAAGTCATACTTGAAGAAAAATGGCTATGAACGAAGGCCTGTTCTCAACTTAATGTGGATATATGACTCCCATTGGTGATAAAAGGAACTTCATATGGACGCCAGAAGGAAATCAATGGCTATTTCAGCTATGAAATATGAAATGGCTCCTCTGATTCCATCCAATAGGAATAAATGCATGCAAAAAATTTCTCTTTCTGATATCATTATTCAAAAATAGCTTACTAGATTCAAAGTAAAACTTTCTGAGTTATTAATAATTACTTGATTTAGTAGTGTACCTGAAATGTGTAGTGGTCTATAAGAAAAAGTACACTGGGAGAAACAATTGAAGAGTATCATAACATCTCTTTGCATGAGGTTCATCAATTTTTCTTCATGTACCACAACTGTTGCTAAAAATATATTTTGAAGTGTCATATAATTTATTATTTCCATTAGTAACCACAAATATGAATTTAACGTTCCAAATCGTACATTAAACTAAAACTTAGAAGTAACTATACATTAAAAACGAGCATAAGGAAACAGCGATTCAATAAAATGGGCACAGGGTGAGCTCCACAGTTACTTGTCCAACACACAGGAGAAAAAACTAATCACGTGATTCATTATTACAAATACTCCCCAGTGCATTGAGAATCTAACTTTCATCTCATGCGTAGCAATGCAAAACAGGGGTAAGATTTCTAAAATCAGTGGATTTATATCCAGGTGAGGATTCAATTGGATCCATCCTCTACAAATGAGCTGCCTGCCTTCTCTCCATCTTATGAATATAAAATAACTATCTTTCTGCTCTCCAATTGGATTAAACTGAAAAACAAATTTCAAATTTTTTTCTAGTTCAAGTTCAGGTTATTTTGAAGTTAGGGAAGACAGTTTAAAAAACAAAAAGCCAACAAAAAACCCCTCACAAACAAACCAAGAAGCTTTAGGTGATCCCAGCCCATTTCAAGAGAATAACTAAGAACTAATAAGGAAATGTTATTAAAATTGCATCTGAACCCAAACCATAACCCCAATATAATCTGGAACCCGAACATAAAACAGTTGTTTACAAATGCTGCTTCTTCTTTCTTGGATTCCCCAACATTTGACACTTTTAAGATTCAACTGGATGGAGTGCTAGGCCATCGTGTCTAGAAAGTGCTTTTGTCTAGACAGAGCTTTTGCCAAGAAAGGTTGGACCAGATGATCCATGAGGTCCCTTCCGATCTGACATTCTATGATTCGATGATTCATTGTTTCTCTAAAAAATAATACAAATCTTGTCTATTTTTCAGGGTTTTTTTCCATTCCAATGCTGGTTTTGTATTCCAATGCAGGGAGGAAATGCAATGCATGTAAGCAAGAGCAAAATGAGTATTATCGAAGTATATTCTACTCATTCAAGGACTAATCTAATCTAGTATCCAACATACTATCTTTTGTGATCTATTTCACACGCTTTTTTCTTTTTTCTTTTTTTTTTTTTTTCTATTTCTTTTAAACAGGGACTGTGCTTTCAGACAACTATACTTCATACCTACCAGAAAAGTCTTTCCCTCACTGTTCAGTATCTCTGCTGGGAATACAAAGGGACGGCAAAAAATCATTCATACGGGAAACTGCGTGGAGACTTGATGCTTGAGAACAAGGAAAGATGATCACTCATAAAACACAGGTAGGAAATGAAACAGGAAAGCTATCAGATCCAGACTTCCTCCACAAGCAGAGGTTACCAAAACAAACACACTG
>VXBL01008717.1:794827-839062 GCA_013400195.1 Aramus guarauna
CAGAAGCCAAAGAAAAAAAAAAAAGAAAAAAAAAGTGAAGTAAAATGAATTTTGGTACAGTCACTCTGCAATATCAACAAATCTGAAGCTGGAACACTTTACTGAAACTGATTGAGATATGGAAATATGTACACCAGAGCTAGAAGGTATAAGTGTCTGATAGAAAGAGAACACATTTTTATCTTCTCTGTAACTATGTTTTTAACATAGTCATTGACTCATGCATTCCTACATATGTATTTAAGATCTCAATCCTTAAACATGGAATGTAACCAGAGAAGGGTATCAGGTGAAATGCATGAATTGCTATTCCGATTATGTGCTGTGCATAAGCATATTCATAATAAAGGGAGTATACAAGTATGAGATGTATTGATACATAGATACACAAATAGATAAAATGTGGATTTTCATTAGCAGAACCCCTCAAATAGGTGCATTATTTAGTTGTCTTTTATCTATTCGGATATCTATCTTTAGGGGGGAAAAGTGCCTAGGAACTCATTTCTTTTGAGAGTTTAACTCTTTCTCAAAATTTTCCCAATGGGCTGAAATTTGCCAAAGGTTTCACAGGTTACTGTGAGCATCTCACAGACACAGAGCGAAGGATCAGAAAGACCTCATATCCTGAAAAAAATCAGTCTTAAAAGGTCACATTTGTAAATCTTTCTGCAAAGTTGACTCAAATGTGGATCTGGCAGAGATCAAGGAGAGTTTCATGACCCAGCCATTAGTTCTGGCTTTTGAGCTTGCAGTAAGAGATGTGGACATGACTGTAGGTTTTTTTCTGTCTCCTTACCATTTGGATCTGCCCATACTTTCTTCCTGTCTCTGGCAGTATGAGACATTGGTTTTCTTCCCCAAATCAGAGCACTAGGAACAACATGTTGTATTTCATGGATGCTATCATATCTGTCACACTTCTCAATTGAAAATCACAGAATTTCAGCATCAGTCAAGCTGCAAGTGACCTTAGGAGATCTCCAATTCAATTTCCTGCTTCCAAGGTAGACCAGATTGCTCCGAGCATTGCCCGTTAAAATTTTTAAAATCTTTGAATGGAGATCCCACAGCCTCTTCAGGCAAACTGTTCCAGAGTTTAACTATTTCCACAGTAAACATAGTCTCTATGTTGAAATGTCCCTTCCTGAAACATCAGTATTACCTTTTGTCCTTTTTTAGCACAGAATTGGCAAGAGCTAGGGCTCATCTTTCCAAAATTCTTCTTTAGGCAGTGGAAGATGGTCCCACCAAGCCTCCCCTTCTCCCAGAGAAGCCTTTTCCTCTCTTCTTCCTCAATTGTGCAACTACCCAACTGTAAAGCTACACAATGGAAACACATAGCCAATACATGACATCACATTAGAGGCTTGTCTGACTATGTTCGATGCAGACATGCAGCTCCTGGTCCTGTGATACAGGAGAAAAGGACATCCATCATGCTGCACTTGAGATTGTCCTTTCTAATGGGGATCTTCCCAATGCAGGATCCTGTTATGTGCTGTTGCACCCATTCTTGCAGCCAAGCAGACCTCATTACCAGGCTACTAATCAGGCTGAAAGCTGTCTCACAGAGAGGGTAGACGATCACTTGTATGCGAGTGTTAGATAGGGAGACTCAGCCTGTGAGACTGGACAGGTTCACTTTAGAAGTGTAATTACCTCGTGCAAATCAGAGTGATTCCTAGACTACTGATGTTCTTCCTAGAAGATGACCTGGCCCATGCTGGCTGAGTCAACTTTTCATGCTGTGCTCTTTCAAACAAGTGAAAAAAACATGGTTAGTGTGAAGTTGTTCAGAAAAGTTCAAAGACAAAGGAATAGCTCTAGTACTCCCAAGTCATCGGTAGTGCAGTGACAGCTGATTATCTAATCCTTTTTCCTCATTCCCCATGACCAGACCATGAGAAAATACAGTATACAAACACATAAAATCACTCTCTCTAATGCAACTCTTGTCATGATAGGGAAACTATGTGACTCTGAAGGGGTGTGCAGACGTAAACATGCAAAAGTTAGGCACCTAAGTCTGAGCTGATCACTTTGAGGTCTCTTTAATATCAACGGGGGCTGGGGGCGAGGAGAGAGAAGCATGTGCAGAGTGTGATTCAGCTCATTGAAAAACATCCATTTGAGATAGGCCAGATAATTTGATCTCTGAAAGTGCCTCTTCCTTTTCACTGTGAGAACCTGACGTGATTAAAACAAGTACGGAGACTAACTTTTGGATATTTAAATTATTTGTGAAATTCTCCTCATACGAAGACATTATATGCGTCATGAGGAAGTTCAAGAATTCTTGAGTCAGAAGGACTGATTTCTGTGTGTCATCAGAAAGTCAGCTTTGACGGTGACTGATCTGATCTATCAAAAGACCAACAGAAGCTTCTCCCGACACTGTACATTTGCTGCAGACTATTTGACGCATGTCCTTCTAAAGCCAGATTTCGTCTCCGACAAAACTCCCATACATTTCAAAAGAAGCCCATTTGTGATTCAGCATTAGCAAACAATAAACCTGTCCACCAAAATAATAAAGTAAAATAGGAAGTGTTTGAAGCAAACTCAGAGCAAAACAATTTTTCTATAGCTAACCCCTGTAAATATTGAACAGCTTGCTGAAAAATCTGCCCTTTCTTCCTGCAGCTGGAAACAGATATTTTTAAAAACAATTATGAGCTAAATAGGATAGCTCTGAAAAGATGTCAGGATGGGTTTTGAACAACCGGAAGCTCTGATTATTTCAAAAAACTCCTGAAACTTGAAGGCTTTGCCTCAGCCTGAATCCCTGAGCCATTTGAGGTTCATCGCTCACTGAACTTCTTAGGCTGTGCCCTAATTACCAGTCCTTGGACATACGTGCCCAGGATCTCCTTGAAATAACATGTGTAGCATCATGTTATCATGATGTGGGAGAAGAGAGCTGAAACTGCTCGGAGAGAGAGGTTTCACCTGCTGCTAAGCTCAGAACTTTGCAAAGCAAGTTCATAAATCAGGAGGTGACAGTAAATTTTTAACAGTGTATAAACTCAGGCATGAGCAAGAGCCTAGTTTATTTTACGGGCATGATGATAGCTGCGAAGAATGCTGCAGAGTGATACGGATAACATGGTGGCACACCTGTAACCTCCAGGACTGAAAGAGAGAACTGTTTGCACTTCATCATTCCAGGAAGAAAAAAAAAAAACCAAGTCCTCCTGCCACAACACACCCTAAATGGAGCCTTGCTGTCCCGAGGAAAAAAAAAAATACATAACATACAAAGTATACCTTGTCAATCTTATTCTTAGTGATTATGTACTTCCATGGTATGTGGAAGTTTTATAGAGCAATTACATCCATTGTGACTTTGTAATTACAGTATTAAGAGGTCACAGACAGAGGAACTTTGCCAACTCTATTGATTTTTAAGGCTAGCCCCAACAGGATACAGATTTGCACTGGACTTGTAACTTTTCAGTATGTACACAAAGTGCACTGTGCTAAGAGGCTAACATTGATAAGTGATGATCATGCTAGCAATGGGCAGGATTCTGATCTTGAGCGTTCTTTCAACATAAATCTGCATAATCACCCTGGAAAAGGAGTGGTTTTGTGGAAATAAGTAATTGGGAAGAAGTCTTAGAGACTGGAGGAAAAAGTTAAAATTAATTTTTAAAAATGTGAATTTAGCAACCAAAATCAACCTTATTGACTACCAGCATGGTTTGGATTGTATCTATATCCCTTAACTATTTACTTTTTGAACCACTGATTCTACAGCAAAAATTCAATCCTGGACAATAATGTAACAGAAGACCCGATTGTTTTGTTGTTTGTTTTTTTGTTTTGTTTTGTTTTGTTTTTTTAAACTCTACAGCCCATTTTCACTGGAGAAGAAAACCTAAGAAAGAAAGAGGTTTTATCAAGTAAGTGACAAAATTGCTTGAGTTATTGAACTGAATAAGGTTCAGCTGATCTTCCTGAAGTAGATAAGAGCTGTGTTCACAGAGCACGGTGGATCTCTACCACATCAGTGTTTGTGAGAATAATGCGAAACCTCAGCCATTCTACACAGCATATGTTCTTTATTATAAGTTTAGGCACAGAGCTTCATGTCAGTTGGGGTACCTGCATAATAGATTAATTTTCTGCAAAATGTAAAAAAAAAAAAATTTTTAAAGCTTCTTTTTTTTTTTTTTAAAGGAGTGTTAAAACAAAACTTTTTTTTTTTTTCTTTTAAACCAAAGAAAAATGTTTAAAAAACTCATCAGGGACTACATAACAGTTTCCACTCATTCTGATATACTAGATTTACTTCAACCATGATAAGGTTTCTTACATATGCTGTCTTTGATAAATATGCAGAAAATCTATAGAAAAAAAAAGAACTCTCTGGAAACAACACTTCCATAGAAAATATTGAAATATCATGCTATAATACTAACCACAATTCATTTTTTTTAATTGAATGAACAATTTGGCAAACTATAGGTGGCACCATTAAACATTTTGGTACTGACCCTTTTTTTCACTGAAAAAAAAAAAATGGTTTTGCCCAAAAATTAACTCTGTTCTACTAGACATCCAAAGTGTCCAAAAAAATCAACGTAAATATCTCATAATGTCCCAAGACCTACCGAGAAACTTTTAATAGGCTTTGGAACAAATTCACTTCTCAATATGCTTATGAAAAACCTGTACATTATGTTTGTTTGTTTGTTTGTTTTTTAATTTTTTAAATCAATGAAACTGGAATCAGTCTCCCTTTAGTTTCCTATTGATTTCCCACTCTGGCATGTGCATGTTCTAAATTGATCTGAAACTTCTGTCTGCCTAAAATCTGACTCAAGCTGTCCCATAGAGATGAATTGTAATAGTGTTTGAAAACGATAAATTCTTTTCAAGGAACAGAAATATCACCAAAAAAAAGTATAAATTAAAATTGCCTCTTTAAGACAGCAGAATGTGGAAGGCACCTTTAACTGACACCATCGCCAAGACTGTCACTTACACTGGGGTTACTGAGCACTGCTCTGTATAATATAATGGGGACTTTAAATAAGGGTAAGTGTAATTAATACATAACATTAGTAAGAGTCAATTTTCACTCTCTTCTTGAGGCTGACTGGCATTATCATTATTTTATTTTTTAATTTCCTGGTGATATCGCCTTCTTTACTAGCCTTCTCATATGACGGAGATAAGCTATGGACATTTTGATTTGAAAGTAAGAGGGACGGTAATTAAGTAATTTGAAAATGAAAAGAGCTTAATCAAGGGGGCTCATACACCATGAAACTGTGCAGAACCTCCATCTACCTTTAGAGAAACACCCTCCTTCAAAATTTCTCCTGGCAAAACAGCGACAAGCTGATCCTGGTCTCATTTATTTGAAGAGCAAAGCCTCCCATTGCTATCTCCAACATGGCACCTCAAAAATATCATTACTTCAAGGGGGTGAAAGTATTTTTTTTATGTATGTTTGGGGGCTGGGAATATTCAAGTCACTTGGAATCCAAACCATGAATTTGATCTACAGGGATGCCCAGGCACACCAGGTTGCATGTGGAGTTGCTCACACCACTGACATCAAGTTCATCCCCTGGCCCCACCAGTTTTCAACTGTGTCCATAACTTTTTCCCCACCCTGCCAGCTTACTCTGCACCAGCCCCATCTGTGAGTACCCACTGGCTCAATCTGGGGCAAGAAGGGTCGCAACAGAAGAGACTGTGGCACTGTGAAACCATTAAGTGGGTGATATCTCCTGGGGCTTCGTGCTCAAAGGACATGTTATAGAAGAATTGTTTCCCTGATGCAGCAAATGCCATAACTTTCCTCGACTGTCTAAGCTTAATCCTTCACTATGAAAGCTGATGCTGGAGCTCATACGCAGACAAATGAGAAGCTTGGAGAGATTTGAGAGAAGTGACTATTTACCAAGGAGATCAAGGTACTACATCTCTTCAAGAAACAGGTAAAACGTCCAGTAAAGAATAGTACATACAATAAAGTGGACACAAGTAGAACTTGTTTTTCTTCTTGTGTCATTAGCTTTTGTTTCCTGGGACAGGAGGAATGCATATAAAAGCAATGTATGGGAAGAGAACTTAAGAACGATATCAGTCTGACTGTGTACTAATTACACAGGTCTATTCAGGAATTGTAACAAAGAAGGCTTCAGTGACACGCTGGGATCCACTAGTTACGACACTCAAAAAAAAGAGGGGAAACTGGATTCTAACACCAGGGTTTGCTCGTCCCATAGCTTACCCCATAACTCATGAAACAGTAAATAAGACTGATGTGGGGACCAACACTCAAGACTGTTTCCTTTTATTTGAACATCATGACAGTCAGGCCACAGACACATACAATTACAGGGTCCCCCATGGCATGAACCCTCAACTCTGGCCTCCACAGAAAAAAATACATTGCTTTGTTTCAGTTCTGATATAACCTGCCTAGCTGCTGATTAGTCAATGCCTGCGGGCAAAAGACGATGGAAGTTTGAAGACCCCATGCATAAAGACAGAATGACATTTGGGTCATCCACATCCTGGACAAATGATCCTGTATATATAATGCCTAGATAAGGGAGAAAAGAACCAGGTCTTGTGTTTCCTTTCCAACTAATATACATGTGCATGTGTGTATAGTGAGATACAGATTGTCATGGCCATTTTTCTATACAGATTATGGTAATGATTAAATGAGCGTGAATACGGACATCTGAAAACGATAACAAGTAGGGGAAATTCCATCCTATTCTGTATCTCTATCTTCTCTGCGAACATTACTTTGTTATCTTTGTTATGCAAGCCTTTTGAATAGGTGCTATTAATTTAATATGCATTTATTCTTTCTGATCTTTCTTTAATTTTAAATTAAGTGAAGTCAGTGATCAAAGAAAGGCCAGAATAATAGCCCTGTAGATTGATTTTTCTCTTTTCTTTTGGTCCACAGAAAGCAATGAGAAGTAGCACTGTCTGTTTTTTTCTGGGCCAGTTCTGCAATATGTACCTAGGTGACAATGTGGCCTGCAGTAACACTGAAGTACATGGGAGTCACCCAAATAAACAATTACCAAGTGGAGCAAAGGCCTATGATCAAGCCCCAAACACCCTTATTTACCTTTTGTGTTTCAGCAGTTGCTAAGAGCCACAAGCTTATTGCTCTAAGCCACTAAACTTGGAGCAGAAAGACAATCCCTGCCCCAAAGAATTTGCAGTAATAGGCTGTTTAACTCGGTATAACTTAATCTCCTTATGAGCTCACACACCCAAACTCTCTTCACCAGAATATTTAACTATGCTCTTCAGGTATCTTGTCCAAGATTAGAACCATCCATGAGCTAGTACATTCTTTGTCATGCTGCAGAAAACAAATTAAAGTCTATTCCAGAACCAATACCCAAAAATTACTCAGGAAGAAGTGGGCTGAGAACTTACCAATTCATTTCTTATAAGCCACTACTAAAGCAAATTGTTTTCAGACATCTCTAGCATGTCTACAGTTTTATACAGAAAGGTAAGTTCTGCAAAGAGAGGATAGAGCTTTTGTCAGAGCAACCGCTATGGCTGGGGGTAAAAAAATTAACAAATAACCCGCACTCTGAGGCATAATAAAGCTTCATCCAGCCAAAGGGCTTGTGCATCAGAAATATAGGGGGTGTATTCCTTCCTTTTTTCCTCAGCTAATTTCATCACCTCTGTCTTCAAAACTTGCTGTCGTGGTTTTACCCCAGCCGGCAGCTGAGCACCACGCAGCCGCTCACTCACTCCCTCACTGCATCGGGATGGGGGAGAGAACTGGACAAGTTAAAGTGAGAAAACTCGTGGGTTGAGATAAAGGCAGTTTAATAGGTAAAGCAAAAGCTGTGCACGCAAGAAAAGCAAAGCAAGGAATTCATTCACCGCTTCCCATGGGCAGGCAGGTGTTNTTGCCTTACATCCGTAGACAATACCAGTCAGTGATTTGATGGGCTATAAGATGCCCAGCCTCAGGACACAACTCAAAATTGAATCATCCCTTTGAACAGAGGTACCTCCTTGGTATCAGCATTTAGGGTCTGGACTATGGAGACCAGAAGTGAATTTAGAATTTTCTTGGAAGTTTGCTCCACTCTTGACTTGCCATTCACCTGGCAGTTAAGGGCACTAAATATTGAGCCCTAAGGTTTGAGTGCTGCGTGCTATAATGGCTGAGGAGGCCAAAGGAACTCCTCATCCAATCTGGACATTTTTTTTAAAAATTAACCAGCCATGTCCCAGAGCCAGTTCCAGTTTTGCTAAATTGTTCTGTTGAGTGATAAAAGAAAATTTTGTTGAGTGGACTTTAACAACTAAAAGAAAGCCTAATATCAAAAGCTCTGTTTATGTTCCTAAAATCAATTATTTCTGGCTAACCTTTGCTGTTTGGCTTACACCTACTGTGGTCAGAATTAGTTATGCAGAGATGGAAAATTGTGTCACAGTTGGGGTTTTTTATTTATTATTTTCCCAAGAGAGCTTCTTTTTACCATCATGACAATGAGGGTATAGGTTGGGTGCCCTGGGTTATGTCATAGGGATTGCCGGTAGTGCCACAAGGTCTTCTCTGTTAAAGAACCAGGGGGGTGGAGAAGTGTGGAGTCCTTCTCTTCCACCATACAGCATACAGGAAAGCCCAGGGATTGATGCATCTGCAGAACTGAACCCAGGTCTGTGTTACACTTTGAGTACTGTTGCATTTTTCATCTGGGGATACCGCAAAGTTTAGCAGAAACTGGATTCTGTAACAATCCAGAAGACTATTACCTCCATCTTGAACAATGGGCAGAACTTAAGTGCTGCTGTTTTTGCAGATGTATTCATCAGTTATTTCTCTCCTCACTGAAATGCACCTATTTCTGGGGTGGATTGTGGGAGCTGCTCGTGTCACTGGGATACCATAAGTTAGGACGGGAGGCACAGAGTACTTTACTATTCACAGCCAGTGGAAGGGATGACCCGGGCAAGTACAAATTCAGGCATGAATTTCCATTTCTGGAAAGCATTATTACCATTTGGAAAACTTTGTTGGTTAAATCCCACAGGGTGTACAGATAAACATCATGTCCTGATATCAGTGGAAATTATTCCCAGTATCAACAATAAGAGTAATTACTTACGGAGAGAACCATCTCACCTAAATTTAGTTATCTACAAGTCAGGCATCTAATCTAAGCTAACCACCTAGGCTCCCTCTGAAATGAACAGACAGAAATAGGCACCGAGAGAGAAAGAGACTGGTTCTATTCCAAGATGAATGTCCTGAGATAGGTAGACTGAATCACCTTCCTGAGGTGTCTATCTCTTTACTGACTACAGAAGGCACATGGATAATTAGCCATGACTAGACACCTAATTTATAGATACCTAGACACCTAAACTTTAGCAAGATTAATCAGAGCTGAGTGATCACTGCTAGGTAAACTTCCTCCTACCCATTCATCAGTGAGAGAATGTCTGACGCCTGAAACATAAAGCTTGGATTGTTTCCAAAATCTTCTTTTTTCCTTCTCATTTAGGGTTTTTTTATTCTTCTGCGTACTGCTTTATCTCATATTGCCTCATTATGAGGATATTCTGGTAGTGATTTCACTTATACAGTTTGCCACTATTAGACTGTGCACAAATTGCTATTTTTATTGAAAGACCTGAAACAATGTGCTTTGAGAAAGGGAAATGACAACACGTGACAAATGCATATTTTAAAACATTGTAATAGCATCATCTATATTTTTTTTTGCTTTTCTTCTAAATCTGGTGTAATTTTATGTACATCTTCTATTTCCTACAGGATTTAAAAAATTACATCTTTTTAAGAAGATCTGTGTCTACAAATAAATCCAGCCTCGTTTTATTGCAGTACTTGATATAATTTGTCTAAGTTACAGCCTAATAAAAGATAGGGGAGCAAACTTCAAGCTACATCATCTGTTTTTCCCCCCAGTAGAGATATAAAATTATATTTGTTCTGGCTCTTTTTATGTGGTTCATCAGATTAGGAAATTTTATTAGACCTCCTACTTCAGGCTTGTAACAATAAGATCCTTCCTATGCCAATAAGTGAAGCTTAGAGAAGTTCTGATGCGCTTATAAGCAATATGAAAAATATAGGCTGGAAAGGCATCTTCATTTATTTAAGCACATACTTAGTACAAGATTAAAGTTATTTGCTTACATGCTGTCCTTAATATCCATAGGCTTAAAGGCATTTCCATGTATTTTCCTGAATGGGAAACACATTCTCAGATGTGCAATGAATTTTCATTATTGTTTATTTGATGTTGATAACATTAACATTAGATGTGTTAATATGCACAAATGGAAATAGGCCCTCCTAAGTAAAGTTCATAGGGTGCAATGTAGGGGCAAAAGAGTTTAATAATGGGTGAATAAAAAATCATACCTTTGGGTTGAAATTTCCATATAGAATTTTGTTAACATTTTAAATGTGAACAGCTCATAGTTGTGACTCTGGATTCTGGCGCATTTTATCTCAATCGTGTCTATACTTAGTAAAATAGTATAGGTGGGGCCAAGTATGTTTTTCAGAATCAAAATTTCTCTAAGATTCACTTGGTGACATAGAAAGCCATGTGTTCTCACAGGTCTAGACTAACGTTTTTCAAGTCTTGTGAAAGGAAGTGAGGTTTTTTAAAAGGAAATCTGGATGAATTAAGAGACTGAAGCAGCGGTGTAGGGCTTGCACTGTGTGAGTTGGCGGCTCAACCACAGGTGGTGAGGAGTCAAATAAAAATTTCACCAATAGCCAATGTCCTCAAAATCATTTAACCCTTTGGAGTGCTTGCAAATATGGACATCAAGTTCCTGGGCCAAGTCACAAAGGGAGACACTAACAGAGTAACACATTTGAAATAATCACAGACCTTGGGGAGCTGGTTTCTGTTTTGCCAGCTTTGCGAACAACATTGAAACCAAACTGTGAAATCATTATGATAAAACAAGTTGAACTTTCTGTAACGGACAGGTGGGTATTATTTTCTGTTTCTGAAAGGCCTGAAACCTTTTCTTTCATAGGAAAAAAAAAAAAAAAAAGAAAGAAAAGAAAAAAACCTGTGGTTTTGTGGTTAAAGCACTGAATTAAGACTAGGCAGTGCTAGATTCTGTTCACAGCTTTACTTTGGTGTGAGGCTGGGAAAGTCTTTCCTTTTCAAACCTGCAGCAATAGTTAGGTGCACATCCAGAGCGAACCAAACCAAAGATACCATAGGTCATCCCAGTTAGTGAACTTAATTAAGAGTATCTCCATCTGCAGGACCAAGACCTTGATTTCTCTCTATCTCCCTTCCACGGGTGTAAATTTAAGTACAAAATACTTCCTTCTTTTTCTGTCTCCATTTGCACTGTGTATTTAAACAAAACCTGTGAAACAGCCCTTTGGTTCTGCTCAGCTTCATTGGAAATGCACTGTTCAGCATTGAGGAAAATAGTTTAAAAAAGAGGTGAGACAGGTGAGCATCCATAGGAACAACAACAAAGCATACCATTGGAGAAAAGACAGCAAAACTGGGACTTACCTAAGGTTGAGAATGGAAGAAATATGATATCAGTAATCTGCTACGTAAAAAAGGAATCTCAAAAAGGTAATCTGTTCCTCCATACACTTGTCGGTAGGACAAGGAAGGATGGGTTACACTGGATGACCCTCCCAACATCCACTCCAGCCCTATTGTACGTGATTTCTAAGACTGCAAAATTTGTTTGGATACAGGATGTTATCACAGCGGGTCCTGAGCCTCATACACACCTCCAGCGCTACTGCAATATGGAAAAACTGGGCATAAACAAGCATCTTTGTGTTGTGGTTGCTTTTGGCCAGAGTTTATAAGAAGTCATCCATCAAAGAGAAAGAATGCTTACAAGTTTTGAGTTGAGAAAGTGCAGCGGCAAGCTTTTGGGGGGATTTCACAATACTGATTTCTTGGTTTGAAGCAAAATATATTTACAAGAGCATCTGCTGGTGTGAGTCTCTTAAATATGGCATATACTCCGTGTTACTGCTTCATCATCATGTATAATTGGCAATAAACCTATTTAGAATTCAAGATGCATAAAACTGAAAGTCTTTGAAGGGAATAGCTGCTGAGATTATATTTATTGTGCTTTCCCACAATATTTTTCTATGCATAATGTGATAAACCTCCAAGGTGGTTGTAGGCAAAGCTAAAATATTCACAAGTATGCAGTTATTATGAATTTAGACAGGTTGTAAGACATTTTGATATCAAACTCTTAATGAATGGCAGTAAACATATTCTACATTACTTTATTAAAATGCCTATTAAAACATACGCATCCACAGAATGATCACTGGATGTGTTTACTTGCTAGTAAAAAGCCCATGAAGAAAACAGCATGGAAATAAATTTTCTTTTCCTGCACTACTATGATAAGAATTAAGGCATGAATTTAAAGTTCATATTATTTTCAGTGTGTTCACAGCACATCCAGATAATCAGATATTCAAAGGAGGATTCCCAGTCAATTCCAATATGCTACGACTCATGGTAAATTGAGTTGTGTAAATGATAGTTCCATATCCCGTGATGGCTTCTGAGATTCCAGAAAATCCGCTCCACTCCAAAACAACAAACATAACAAACAATAAATATACAACAAATACATTCTGGTTAATTTAATGCTTTTCAAATAAAATGTATCCATATTTTTTTTTCTATTTTTCTAAATTTTTATTAGCAAAAATTTAAAACAAAAAAGTCATGTTGAGCAGAGGATTTTTTTTTCTTTTCAACTTTCCAGAGTGCATGTTGACAGTTTGAGGGGAGGGGGGATCAAATTATGCATTGAAAACATATAGAAATTTATTCTCTCTGAGAACAAGTTTTATTTTCTTCACAAAGTCCTGATCAACACTAATTGATCAAAAAAACAGAAGTCTCTTGTAACACCCCATAGCATTACATAGCTCCATACCACGCTTTTAATCCAGAGATATTCCAGATCTTAAGGGGGCTGAACACGCTACATTTTCTATAGGCAGTGGATAGCAACTGTCCTCCTAAAGGAAATACCTCTGTCTGTTGCCTCCGTGGGAGGCATCCATGCCTCAGTGTGAAATAAGTGTCTACCAGAGCAGCAGAAAGAAAAGAGCTATTGTGCCATAAATTCACACAAAGCATCGCTCTAATGTGCAGCCTGTGCTGGACCAGCACGTGGTGCCCTGTGACTGCAGAGCTGGGAGAGGAGTGGGGAAAGGCACCGTGACGCAGTTAATACCTCCCTTAGGATAGACTGAGCAAACATTAACGCCTGGAGCTTTTTGCCCGCTAATAGAAAAAGAGAAATGAGCTTCAAATGTTGGTGTCTTCTTAACATATGTAGCCTGTGCAGTTATGTGCCCTGAAAATACTGGTGTGATCTGGCTGTGAAAAGCTTTGTGTGCTCACAAGCACAGTTAGCTGCTGTACACTATGGGTCATACCACAGATCTACGTATTGCACAAGGGATAAAATCATGGCCCCGCAATAACCAGCATTCAGGCTCCCCTTCCCTTTGGCAAAGCAACTATTTTGCTCCAGATACTTGTATTTTGCCGTCCTCCAGAGAACCCAGATTGTTTCGATTGGTAAACTGAGTCCCAACAGGCTGCATTAACACAGGGAGAGGTTTGCAAAGTGGGTAACTGGATTGGTCTCCTTGCCTATTCCCTTAACCAGAACCTCCATGGAAATGACCAGTACCACTCCAAAAGAACAATACTTTACATCTTGATGGACTTTACTGTTTTTCTTTGCCATTATTACACAATAGCACATTCCTACCTGCTTGCTGGACATATTTTCTCATTCAGAAATGAATTTTTGGATAATGTACAACAGCAACATACCCTACAAAACTCCTATTTATACAGCACTGCTGTTGCTATAAGAACTGTTTATACAAATAAGTAACATACCCCACAGTGTAATATCTTTCACTTCCCTAATGTACTTTTTGACATATGATGAGAAACTGCAAGCCTTAATCCCCAAGCCTAGGTTAAAATGACTGAGCAATGTACCATCCAAATGAAAGGCTGTCATTGTTCTTGCTGGAAACAGACACACTTATTTTCACGTCTGGCAATAATATTGTTTTAAAGCAAACTGTGAAGAAATTATGCAAGCTGAGTCAAAAGCTGGAATACGCATTTAAACATCCTATTAATAGGCTTGGAAGAGCATGCATATTAAAAAAAATTGCTTTATAAGGAACTGTTTTCCCTAAGTAAAGACTACTTGACATGTCTTTATTTACTGTCCAAGCTGTAATACACCGTTATAGCCCCTCTGATCTCACTGATAAATGCATTGCAGGATGCCAGATGGACAAAGGACAGAGTAAGAATGGAGAAAGAAAGGGAAAATAAAGAAGCAATGATGTCGTGTCACTCTGACGCACTGGGAATTCAGCAGACCAGCAGCTTCCCTGCCACCAGTGCTGTTTGTATTCTCTTTGCATCATGAAAAAGGACATTATCAGGAAGGCTTTGAAAGAAAAATACATGACAATGTGGTTCCAGGGTGTTTCCCCCAAGCACGGACACAGGCGCAAAGGTGTGCTTGAACATCTACAGAAGAAGAAGCAAGGAGAGGCTGGAGGAAATGCGTTAGCAGTGAATGGGAAGCGATAAGCAGACACCACTTGACGCAGGCTGCGTGGGGCCATCAGAAGCCACCACCCCATGGTGATCTCTGTGTCCCCCTCGGCTGCCCCACACTTGCACGCAGAGATCCCAAACCCTCCAGAGCCAGAGCATGTCTGTGCGTTCACACCCGTGCCGCACCTACCACTAATGGTACAAACACAGAAACTGCTTTTAAGGATTTCTCAGAGCAGCTCAAATCCTCCCTTTATATTCTTTTAGAGCCACCACAAAGGCAGTTGTATCCTACCGAATTTACATTCAAGCAGAAAAGTTCTTTATGCCCCAAGAATGGAGAAGATCAAACTCTTCCCAGTGTGCACATCAGTGACATATTTGCCCTCTTCCTTCCGCCCTTCCCCTTCCCTCCCCCTGTCTCCAGCCCTGCTGCTCAAAGGAGAAAGTAACAGAGATATTTGAGATTATAAAGGGTTTTGGATGAGTGAACCTGGAGTGAGTAAAGCTCTTAGAAAAGAATTTAAAGGATTGCAGTGGCATGCAGTCATGTTATATAAACATATTCTGAATGGTACCATCATACACCCAGCCCTGGCGCCACAATTGCATTAAGTGAAATTTTATACAGAAATTGTGAAAGTGCACCGGGGTTGGTTGATTATCTGCTCTTTCTGTTCCCTTTCAGATGTGAAGTAAGAAGCCAAGGTGCAGGAGAAGAATGTGGACAGTGCCAAGAGGTTCCCGACCTAATCTAAGCAAAAGGTTTTCTTTCTCTTCTTTTTTTTTTTCTTTTTCTTTTTTTTCTTTTTTTCATCTTTCCCTCTCTGGTTTGGTTTCCTCCACAGAGTTCAAAGCTGTCACTCCTGTCAGAAATGAACACCTGGAATTGACTGTCACTGGGATTTAAAATTTTCAAACACCAAAGGAGAGAGGGAAGAAGTTGGAATAAGGCCATGGCGTAAAAGCTATATGGTAACTTCCTGAAACGTCTAATGAATATTTCCCCTATGTACCTTGACAGTTTTGAAGTATGTGTGGCGGGGTGAAAGTTACAATATTATCCAGGAATTGTTTATTCTTGGCAAAATAAAGTCATTAAAATGAGGTTCTGATTAAAATGAAAGGATCTGGCTCATTTGAAATATTAATTTAGGCCTTGAATTCTGCAATCTGCCTGCAAGGGTCTCCCTGCAAGATCAGGGCTGTGTTTGTGAAGTAGTAAAGCATTGTTGCAAGTGAAGCCAACTTTTTTGCTTTTAATGTTGTCTGATCTGTTTCCCTGAGCTAGCCCAGGTCCGTTGACCTTCGGGGCAAACTGCGAAGCCTCACTACTACCTGCACTAAGGATGAGTATCTGGTTTATGTTTGAAGGGGGAAGGGAGTTGGGGAAAATCTGTTATGTGGGGTATGGGCTAGATTTATTTGGAGGTTATTTTTCCTAGCAATGTTCTTACTTATCCCAGGTACTACCACTCGTAGGATGTCCCCCCATTGACCTGTGTTGCTGACAGTCCCTGCACTAGCAATGAGAGAACAGTCAGTCACTATTCAGCCACATATGAATTGGACTGAAACATTTCAAATAATAAATTTTGATATCATTTCTATGACTTCCTCCACCCCCCANAAAATTCTGTATCATAGATAAAATTTCTGGTCATTGAGATATGTGCAATCCTGATTTCCCTCTCCCCCCAAAAAATAAATAAATCATTTAAATTCTGGGTTATAGATGAAATTTCCAGTCCCTGAGATATGTACAATTCTGAATTAAACCCCTTCTTCACTTTGTACACACACACACATCTACATAGACATATATGGAAAATTAAAAATAGATCTCCCATTATTTTCTCCATCAGATCCGAGTATAAATATTAACCTAAGTGATTCTCTAGTGAAGGAATTCAATCCTATGACAGAACATATCCCAAACAACAGAAGAACCCAACAGGGAGCATCTATGTCAGGGTTAATGTCAATACACATTTTCCAAAACCCTTAAACAGACAGAGCCTGGGAAATCCCTTCACCAAAATCCCACGCGAGGCATTATAGATAAACAGCAGAAATTGGTTCTTCCTATGCCTGAACTTAAAAATTCCACCAGCCATGTCAAATAACATCTGTTTTACTACAAAATGAGCAAATATATTGTGAAAATTCTATGCAAATCCTGTTATTTTACTGGCTATACTGACACTACACGAGCTAGCAGAGAATCTCTTACTTCTCTCTGGACAACCTTAGGTCATGCTGGCAGTGTCTGTCAGACCTCTGGAGGATGCCCAGAGGTCTCCTCACCAAACAGTATCTGTTGTTGGCAGCACAGCTCTGTAGCTCCCAGTGGGAAGGGGGAAGCTACCAGATTGAGCCAGTTTTCACTTTTCTTTACTGTAGTTGCTGGCCTCTTGCTTCCTCTGAGCCAGAGGAAGCTAAGGTATTAAACTGTTTAACATTACTACCATTTCTATTTCCCTCCTGACCTGAGAAACTCAGATACAGACTTTAACTCAGGCTGTAGGGAGATGCTGGGGCACGGTAGGGAAGCAAGTTTCCAGAAGCAGGGACAGGCATACATTAAAAACTGGTATTATCAAAACATTTATGAAATGAGAATATTTTATCCAAAAGGTCATTGGGTTAAAACATACCCACAGCAACAAGGAGTTGCTGAAACTGTCCTCCTCCCTTCCATCTCTGAGTGCCCCACCAGAGCTTGAGTGTGAATGCCACGAAAAATGTCCTTATCCCAGTGTCGCTTTAAGGGTGGGAATCCCATGAGATGCTATGGTACACAAACTGAACAGGCAGCAAACCAAGCCACCCCAGAGCTGTCTCCTTGCATTTTACCCCTCCATCTCTCCTTGCTGTCACCATGCCCTACTCACTCCAAGCCAGGCTAAATGTGCTGGCTGGCTTAGGGCCGCAGGGAATAACATCTTCTACAGGTCTTTCTCTAACTAGTAGGCACTTTGTCCTGATTCAAGGTGTCTTGGTTATTCGGCTTCGTAGTTGGGTTTTTTTCCCCCATTGAGTGGAAGACACTCACAAGGTGTGAAGACCATGCTGCTGCTCACCCAGGAGTGTGCAGTCTGTGCAGCCGGCCCTCTGCTTCTCCTTTTGGGTGGGAGAGTGCCACAGAGGAAATGGAAATAGGACAGGACATTCCCAGGAATGGATGGAGACTGAATGGGGATCTTCCAAAACCTGAATGACACTAACTCTACCAAGGTACTCTATTACTGCCATCATGAACAGAAAGCAGATGTGGCTCCATTTAGGATGAAGGTAGAGTGTTATGCATGATCTGGAAACAACCTCAGGATTGAGGCTTTCAAAGAACAGCAGCCTGTAGGGGAGGTTTCAGTCCAAGCATAAGATGTACACAGGTAAGTTTCTGTATGAGGTGTCTACACGTGTGCCTGGAATCCAGTCTTTCATTACAGTCAGGAGCTATGTAGTGTTCTGCTGCTCCCACATTGATGTTTACTGCTTTTGAGAAACCTTAGGGTACTGAGACATAAACTGAAGATCCTGAGTGTGCCTTATGTCCTGCTGAGTATGGGTTATTCCTTATGGCACTGACTTGGCAGATGTGAGAAGGACATGGAAGACAAGTGCCTTTCTGTAGTAACAGCTGGAGACCAGGTGAGATGTCTTAAGGCAACTCCCAAGTGGCACTAGACACCTCTGTGTGGGCAGTGGAATCAAGCCCTTAGTGTGGTCAGTGGAGCCTAGAGAGGTAGTTACTTCCCCCTAAAGTGGGCACGAAGATTTGGTTAATTGAAATGCTCTCCAGACGCCATTCAGTTATCCAGTTATCAACATCTACATACTCAATATCCCGTTATCTACATCCAAAAACACTTAGATGTAAGTGTCTTCATCCCAGACTGAATCCCAACCCTATTTTTTTGTTGACCTTAGTTCTGAGTTGAGTCCTATAAGCGTGTATGAAGAGTGCAGTGCACACCACTACACCATTAGAAGGTCACTGCTTATGCCTGGGGCCAGCTAGCATTTTCCTCAACAATCACCAGCCACAGTCTGGGACTTAGCACAGGCCAGGGACCCGTCCCAGTTAGCAACGTAGATATAACTAGCCTGCTTGGAAGGTTGAGATTCATGTAACATGGATGTGAGCCATGCCATGTTCATTAGCCTCCGTGCCAAAGAAAGATCCTGCAACACATGTTCCTACAGCTCTGACCTATGCATCATATGGTTGAAGGTCAGCTAAGTGTGATTTACAGGGATTACAAGCTTAGATTTAGGTTCCAAAATCCCACTTTATTTATTTACAACCCTTAGTCTATAACTAGAGCTGGAAAATAAATCAGGTTTTGATAGTTTGAGAATAAAATTAAATGTCTAACAGAAAATATTTACCTAATTTATTTCAGGGAACATCACTTAAAAAATTTATTATGTCATTTAAAATTTCTGTGAATTTCTGCTCTCTGGACTCCCCATTAACAAGGATGCTGAGAGCAATAGAGACCCCAGAGCCCACTGGAGCTGGCAGGTTTTCTTAGGTCAGCTGTGATATTGTTTATACATAGGTTTATATGTGGGTCTGATACCCAAACATCTGGTCGGAAATGAAAATCCCTCCTGAGCTTGCAGAGGTGGTCATTCCAGCTCCAAGTGAATTTCCAGGGAAAGTTACGGCTGTATCATTCTCCTTTTGGCATCCCACGTGCAAGTGCTGAGCATGAGACAGGAAAGAGCAAAGTCCCTCTCCCGAGTCTAGCTAAGCTCACCTGCTCGACCTCCATAAAATATGTATTCCCTTATCTATATTTCCCTTCTGAGAATGTTTATATTTATTTTCCTTATACAAAACATCCCCGCTCAGTCCCTACTTGCATTCCATCCCTGTCAGTGTGGATCTTTCCTTCTGTTACAGTGCAGGTATTTGGCAAAACAAGATAACAGCAGGCAGCTTTGTTACAGCCCATAGACTAAAACTGAAAAGCCTGTAAGTGGGAGTGTTTTTCTGATGGAAAGTGAGGCACCAGCTGCTTCTCAGGGGTAAAACCTTTCCTTGAACCAGTACCTCTGTGCTTGTATTATGTGGGTTTTCTCCTTATATCTCTTTTAATTTTCATTTACATCAAGATTGTTTTCTTAGAGTTGTCTCACATAGCGAAGAGGAAGGAAAGCATGAATAGACCATTGACTGTTCTAGCTTCATATATAATGCATATGGCACTCTTATCTGTCAAAAATATTATCTTTATAGCAGAATATATTTAAGAGGTCAGAGCACTCCGTTTGTTTTGGCAGGGGAGAGGATTCAGGGTGACTAGCCACATCTAGCTGTATCGTAAGAGTCAAGACGCTAGGATTGTGTTTTCCCCTCTTCCTGCGTTTCCTTAGGAAGTCACAGGGCTTTTCTGTGCTTATATAAATATCTACCTCCAGAGCTGTAGCCACTCACTCATAGCAGCCTGTTTTCCTCCATACACGCCCATTTTGATGCCTCTCCTCTAGTTTCACAGGAGAGCAGGCAGACATTTACCAACCTCATGATGCAGCCACTTTATCACGAGCTCTTAACTCCTTCTTCCAGCCTTCCTACCAACGCTTTAACCTCTTACAGCTGCCTTTAGCATTGCATGGCTGCCTCTGTCCCTTCTCTTACTGCCTCCAGATCTGGGCTTCATTCAGAAGCAAAGGAGAACAGTAGAGAAGGTGCAGCACTTATCTTGTAAAGGGGTTGTTCCTTCTGTCAGCAAGAAGAGGTGAGGCAGTCCCATGGTGCAAGGTTAAGGGGGAGAGACTAGGATAATCCCCCATCCCCAGGCTTGCTTGGCTCCCAGGACATGGTGATGCTCCATCGCTTAAATTCTGTCAAATCCTTTGAAATTGTCAGATGAAAGGTAAGGCAGTAACATTGTTCTAGATTTGTGTGAGTACAAAGAAGTAGAATTCTCTTCACATAAGTTGAGTAGATTTGTTGATTTTTCCCATTTAATTGGAATTTCTGCACTCCACAGAGTAGAAACTGTTTTGATAGTCTGCTGAGAGATGTTGAGTCAAACATCTCAGGACAATACTCCTCAATACCGTTACTATTTATGCTATATGTCCAAATACACATGAACAAAGGCAGGTAGATGCAAGAGGAGAAAAAGTCTACTCCCTCCTTCTTTCCTCTTCACATACATTGCTATCAGAATACCAAATGAAAGAAAAAGGAAGAGAAACTTTCAGAAGTCCAACTGAGACTTGAGTCCCACCATGATAAGTAGAAGCAGTTCCTGAATGACAAAGCAATCCCTAACTTAGTTTATAGACTAAAACAGGAGCATCATCATGCAGGAAGGGAATCGAGGCAGAGATTGGCAGTATTATGTGCTGCATGATCTGTTGGAGGGTGTATCAGTCACAACCAAAGCTGAATTCGAGTAACGTGAACCTCTGCTCAAGCCCCTAAAACGCAGGACCATGGCTGCTATTAGTACTGACAGAAAGACTTACAGTTTGGCTGATACAGTAAAATTATCACTCCTCGTTTCTGTTACGTGTTGAAATACAGTTCTCCAGATCAAACCAGGATGGTTATTGACACTAAGCTGTTCAGATTCACGGAAGATGCAAACTTTCAATAAAAAGTACTGGCATAACTACATACAGATGAAGGATAAATTCGTCGTATCTACTCACCTGATATGCAGGATATGCAATTTAGCAGGTTTGCGTGCATCTTCAGTAGCCTGATGATCTTCAGCAGGGTGTTCACTTTGAAATGCTTGAACAGAGACGCAGGTATCCCGTATTATATCCTGCACAACAGGAACTTTGATACTGGCAGAGGAAGGAGAGGGAAAGCACATGGCGGGAGCCGTTCGAGCTCCTTCTCAAGAAAGAGTTTCACATGCCATTTTGCACAACGTGGTGTATTCCAAGGACAAAAGCAAAAAGCTCTTCAGAAGTTTCTTCATGAGCTGGAGATAAAAGTAATCCCTGCTAGGGATAGTTTAGCAGTATGCATATATGGGGGAGGAATTTCAGAGGAAGGGAAATACCCCTCCACCCCATCCTGAGTTTTCAATACTACTTTGTAGTTCTGCCCACTTTTGAAGTAGCTTAAAAGAAATGGAAGTAGTTGGAATGTTTTTACACAAGAAATACTTCCTTTTGTATAATTAAAATTATTGAGGTTGGCTCCTAGAGTGAGAGGCTCATAAATTTGTTTCCAGTAGCAATCAGTATAGTTAATACCCATCCTATCAAACTGAGTTAACTCATGTTCATTTTGGGCCTCATCCAGAGCTCATTGATGTCAGAGGAAAGAAACTATTGACTTAAATGGGTTTTGGAGTAGAACCTACAAGCTGAAAAGAACAGATAATCTGGTTATTTCCGGAACAAAGAAAAAGAACATCCAGAGAAAATAGAAAGGGGAAAGTAAAAATAAAATAATAATTTTTTAAAAACCCAAAAAACAAAAAACAACAGACAAAATGACACCATGATAAATGGACAGGGTGTTTTGTGTGAGCCAGAGTTGTGATAAAAAGAGACAGGGAACTTCATGCTTCAGAGGGTGACCACATGAACTGTTAGAACTCAGGAGGAAACATAATGCAAAGATGACAATTTGCCTTTCACATCTGATACTGTAGGATTCATGTACCTTTCCCTGGATTAATACTTGACCAGTGATGCAGAAAATGTATTACAAGAGATGACCTTAGGCTTTATGTGTTCTGGCCTGATCTGCGATATCAGGTGTTGAAGTTGCCCAATTAAAAATAGAGATCAAAAAAAGATATGAGGCAAAGATCCTGAAGAACACACAAAATTTAAGGAAAGTTTATAAAGAACCCAGCATGTTGAGTAGTGGTTCTGGCCGAACTGGATGAATTACTGAAAGCTACAAGGACCTCTGAAATGAGTTCACTACTCAGCAGGTTTCCCATGGGAACAGGCATCTGCAATGTAAATTCTGTACCAAAGCCCTGCAGCATGATTGCCAGATCCAAGCATTAGTCATGAGTAAATCCCCTTTTCACTCCCCTTATAAATAATGAAAATATAAGAAATACAGAATTTTAAGTCTTTTTTTTTTATTTTATTTGCCTCATGAATTAAGGAATTAGAGTACCACTGGCACTCTAAAAGCTCCTCTTCCCCACTATAAGTATGAGAAATAATTTCATTGTTTAAAATAATGATGAGATACTCACTTCCCTACAGATCTCCACATATGGTCCCGCTTGGCTTGTCTGCATCCCATTTCCATATTCTTTCCTTGATTCCTTTCCTCCGAACTCTCATGCCCATGTTTTTCATTACATCCTGGAAGTGAACTTCTTCCCTACAGTGAAACCATTAGTAAAATACCTACTGAATTGAAGAGGGCCAAATTTGTGTCAGTGACAACTGGGTTCACTTCCTACTTTGTAATTTCTTACTATAGTTAAATCATCCTGCGAAGCTCTGAAAATTTCGCCAACATTAACAGTCATGGATTTCCTGTGGTCGGGATGCCACAGGTCCCCTGTGCAATTCTCCCATCCAAAATCAAATGATATCAGTTAGATGTCACTGTCTGGGTCACATCACAGTTACAGCTACAGTTATATTGCATAATATTGCACGCATGACATTGGATAATAAATCTTACATGTCACTCTGCTCTGTTGTGCTCTCTTCATATATTTTAGGTTGTAAGTTCAGCCATGATCATGCTTTATGTAATGGCTTTGTATTCTACAGATTTTATATTGATGTAGAGAACTATGCCATTTAAATATCAGTTCTAGTAACCCAAAAGATCAGCTCAAATCTCCCAGGCCAAAGAGCTGACATAAAAGTCTAGTCTTCCAAAATCTTCCATAAGTCTGCAAAATACCTGTTAGGTGATCTGATAAGTCACTTGACTTTTCCATACTTTGATATCTCCAATTCTGAAGTGAGGTAACACTCTTATCTTTTTGAGAGCAAAAGGAGACTAATTCTTCTATTGATAGATTATTCTGGGGACTTCTGCCAATGCAAAGCTTTTCTAAAGCGTTCCAATGGACATATGTCTAGAAGGAAAACAATGCAGAGATATGAAAATAAGAGAAGATTATAAAGGGTCTAACCCCAATTGACCATTGTAAATATATGTTTTCCTTGTTGTGAGATTAAATCCTTAATTTGTGTTTACTGATCTGGGTCAAAGGATGAGAGTGTGGGAAGGAAGATTACAGGTTTTGCTTCTGTATGCGGTTTTAAGGCAACAGCTTCTCAGTTGTAGATGTACATAACCAAAGCAACTCCCTTTTCTATTAAAAATTTAAAGGGTGGTGGTTGCTTTAAAGGTACCAGGAGCATGTAGGCAAACAGTAAGACTTCTATTTATAAGAATTTTTAAAAAGCAAACAAAAAACCAACCCCAAGCAAACAGCACTTCCTCTTTAAAACAAAGAAACAAGAACAAAATAAAGCTCCAGACCCTTCCCCATAATATCCCCCCTTAAATCCCAAACTACACCAGAAATGAAATATCAAAATGGTTGATAGAACTGAAAGAGGTAAATTACAACTACTTAAGAAATCAAACAGAAAGCTATATTTTAGTCATCACATTAGGGTTTAAAAAACATACGATGGTGATTTGGCTATATGGCTGTATAGATGCAAATGGAGCAGTAGTATTTACAAATATTACTGTGAAGGAAGTTTCCCTGTTCATTTGCATATGGGAGAAGTCCTCTCATTCCCGCATTCAAAAGTGAGGGAAGAGGCCTCATCTGCAAGCAGACTTATAGGAAATAAAAAGAAAAGTGAATGCATGTTCAAGTACTTTGAGAAAAGTATTGGATTTGTTCCAAAAACCCAGCACCATTACTGGAGCTGATATGCCTCCCTAAAACTGTCAAAATGAATCCCTTGATCGGAAATAGGGTCTAGGGCTGAAGTCTATCAGGGTTCTTGAAATATTAAATTTTGAGCCAAAGAGTATCCTGTACAGTCAGGAACAGATTTATCCTGGGTAGAAAGAAGCAAAAGAGCTTGTATAGTGTTTTTCGTATAAGAAAATATTAGCTTGGAGGAATTTTATTTTTGCAGTTAAAAATTGTTCACACCATAAAAATATCAATAATAAACCCAAAACATTAGATAGAAAAAATTGATAACACAATGTTTTTTAATTAGTAAAACAGAAAAAAAATATTCAGATACACATTTTTCTGCCAAGACAAACAGAAATATGCAATTTTGACCGCTGATATTAACTCCGTGTCTTACCAGCCTATCGGGTAGTTTACAAGGAAACTAGATTTATGATTAAAGGGTTGTCTGGCACTGAAGATACGTGCTGTATTTCCCGTACTTGCCATAAAATTCACGTTTGAATGTTAATAAGACACTAATTCTATGGCTACTTCAATATTTCTTTGTGAAAATACAAGATTTTTTCCAGAGAGGTTTTGACATTATAAAAAGTGCTCAAGCTGTTCTGGCAGATAATCCACACTTGGGCTGACATTGCATTGTCTTAGCTCTCATCTTAGATTAGAAGTATCTTTGTGATCTTTGTTTATGCTTACATAGAAGATCAAGTTGAGTTCTCCTACCTATAATTAGAAAAAAAAGTTAGTTATTTAGGAAAAGATTCTTCTGAGTAAACGTCAAAGTCCAAAGTCAGTGCCTGCACTCCTCCTGAGCTAGTCCTCATGACTGAATCTCATTCAGACATCATATTCTGAAATAAATGTCTCAAATAGTTAGGATGAGTCACGCCTAAAATACTTGTGCTTTCCATGGACTGCAAAGGGAATTGAGATGTCTTAGTTCAGCTGCAGTAATCTCACTGTAAATGATTTCAATTTTACTTTACATGAATCACCTGGTCTACCATCACTGTAAATAGAGAAAAGATGTGGGACATCAGCAGTGCCATTTATCTTATCCTAAAACAGGCGGCTTGAATTGTCTGCCGAAGCTGCGTACCTCTCTTCATAGACTAGAGGGCGAGCTTTGATGCCGAAGCTTTAGACAGCTAAAGTTAGTGAAGATAAATCCCACCCACAATACATAAAGCAAGAAGTCTGTGACCCCAAAGTGGACTTTTTGCTTTTACAGAAACGCAGATAATGAAAGCAATATAAACTCACCGACACAGCTCAAAACGGGCTGAAAGCTACTAAACCTTTCAGGCCAACCATCTCCTTCCAGCTTCTGTTGATAACGTTTTTCTGCACCAGGGTAGAAAAGAAACTTTTGGACTGTATTTGACAACCAGCATCCAGAAAAGCCAGAGACCAATCAGTGCAAATCCGGTCTTCTCATCACTATTTGTGAATTTACTGTTCAGAAGACACAATTCCGGATTTCTCTCACAAAACTGCACCAGAGATACCAGCTCATATAATACTACATGAACCTAACCTGAAGCTTGTTCTAAGGTTACTCAAAGGCACCCATCTCTTATCAACAAAATCACTCAAAACCAAGATTATCACCAGATATAGTGACATTAACATCCGCATCTACCTCAACTCATATCACAACTCAAATGTCAGAACACCTAAAAAAACTCAGTTCCAGGGCCAACTCCCTTTCAATGCCAGTGCACAAGTGACCACAAAAGTCATCAAAATGACATCCCTGCCTCCTCTCTGGGGCTGCTCTTTAACTTAACCACTTTATTTGCAGAAATAGGGAAAAACATGTATGTCTGAGCAAACAGCAGAAAGATGAAAATAAACCCCACTCTGCCATCCTCTCTGCTCAGTGAGTCGCATGAGAAAATAAGAAAAGTCACTTTGCTCAGGGTGTCAGATGCCTACAGAGGGCAATGTAGCCCCTTTAGCCCTCCCTACAGCCCAGTTCAAGCGTACCGAGGATCATGGATGGGAGATGTACGCTGCGAAATGTGACTCGAAACATGCCAAGCAAATGGCTTCTCAGAAACACCCTCAGGAAAAGTCTTGCCTCACCAACAATGGAAGGAGTCTAAGAAAGGTAGATTTCTTACAGTACATCAATAATAAAAAAGACAGTCAAATAAATAAGCCTGCTCCCTCCAATAAATCACCTTCTCTTATCCCCTCTTCGAACATTTCTGACTGTTTGTAGGTACATTCATGCATCCATGAAAGGAATGTAAACCTTTCAGTACACACAGGAAAGACACAGAAATTCCATTCCTTTTGTTAAGTTTAGCAAATTGAAAAACAAATCAAATTTGCCACCATGGGAGCTAAGATGAAGCATACAAAAAAAAGTTGTGAAAGAAGAACAGTGTTTAAAGAAAGGAGTTTTACACCATTTCCATAGGCCCAATCATTATTCAAAATGTTTTACAAGATATAGATACATAAAAGTACCATGACACTGACGGTGGAGCATTTCAGACCATTACTGCTAGGACAGGACACAGGCATTTTGTTTATGTTTGTGAAGAGATACCCTCATGCTTTCAAGATTCTCAACTTGTACGCTTTAAATGGAAAGTAAGAAGGAGCACTTAAAACAGAAAAGGAAGGGCACCCCTCATGTGCCCTTCACAGCAGAGCAGGCTCTTGTCAGACCACTTGTTCAGGACATGGAAGACTAGCTTCACAGCTTGCCTCTGTGTACTCATACACACATCATTTAAGAAAGGACTCTGCTTGGAAATCTATGGGCTAATTGATGTGATGGTGGACTGAGAGATTAGGGGTATGATGATGTATTCTTCTTTAGAAACTGTCCCTGCAGAAAAAAAAAAAAAAANATTCATTGAGCAGCAACACAACGACATGATTTAAGAGCTTAGTGGTTATGTAGCTTGCCTTGGATTGGAAAGCAGCCTAGATGCTAGTGCATATTCCACGGGTGATTTCTGGTCATTTCATATGTAACAGTCATTACACAATATGCAAAACCAGTCTCCAACACAGGGATTGACATGTAGGACTCTTCCCATCCAAATGAACCCCTAGGCACTAAAAAGCAATATTTTCTTTTAGGCTTTCTTGCCAAGAGAATGTTGAATCATTTTTTAGACATCTTTACATAGGGAGTACGGAGGACCTTAAACTCTCTAAAGAAAAAAAGGTGAATACTTTTCTTAGGGAAACAGAAGCTTAGATTGTGCTTCAGCAGGAATTTAACAAACATTTACTATGCTCCTCAGAAGTTCTCTAACCACTGCACTACAGTGAAGGTAGATTTGTCTACTTAGTTAATGAAAGGGAATGTACTCATCCAACTGGGACTGTAGGCCAGGCAGTGAGAAGTGAAGAAACTCTACATTGCCTAAATCCTAGGTAAAACATGTTTACCCTTATTCATCTCCCACTACATCACCACTGTGGATACTTCTCCTTTGTCAAGCAGGGGCTGATTTCTGGTCCTGACTGGATGGAGACATCTCCTTACAGCACTAAGCCAATCATCTTGAGGTTTAGAAATGGTAGGATTCAAGGCAAAAAATCAGTTTTTCATAATGATTTCTTGAAGACAACTGCCCAGTCCTTTGTGCTTACCAGATGCTGTTCTATTGCAGCACTTGACACAGGACATATAGGATTTTTCCGTGACATACAAGTGTCAGGTGGCTTAATGTAGTCCCAAAAAGTCCTCAGATATTTAAGTACTGTGGGAATACAGGCACTATATAAATATAATATATGGGACTAAGGCTGGGATCTGGATGAGACAGCAACAGAAATTAGTTCGATTTCAATAGACCCTGTCCTGGTTCCCATTTATGTTGATGCAGAGACTTTATAACACAAGTAGAAATAGAAAGAGGCTGCTGGTGTGGAAACAGAGCAACCTGAAGACAATATGTTTAAAGCTTCTGTGTGATTGTGAATTAATGCTGCAGAGGACTAAATGTACATGCAGTTTCAGGATAGGTGCAGGGGGAGAAGTTGTTTCTAGCCATTGTAAAGCAACAAGCATTCTGGAAAATGAGCCTCCAAAAGTTTTCCCTGCTGTTGTGGGCTGAGTTAAACTGATATGCAGTGGGAGAGGACATTGCATTTCTCTTGGAAAATGAGAAGCACATGGGAAATAAAATTGTCAGGGTTTTTGCTTGGAATTGAAAATTGTTGAAGGTTGAAGTCTTTAATGTAGGGGGTTTATCAACAGAAGCAGAATCTGTGGCTTCTATCTGACTAGCAGTGAGGTCTGCAAAAGTTACTTCCTGCTGATGAAATTATATAGCTAGAGATTTCGGTCCAGATTTTGTACTCAGGAAGCCCTTGAAAACTTGTTTGCCGCTGTCGAGCTGTGGGAATTAATAGATTTAAAATTAACTACTGACATATCTTTGAGGCAGCCCAAAGCGTAACAGCAAAGATCCTAGTGCAAGTGGAATGGCGAAGTGTCCCTCTGTGTCACGGTGGGCAGGAGAATGGGCGGCATTGCAAGTAAAGGCTAACAAAGCTGCATTTTGCATAGGCTGGAAGGTAATCTATATTGCAAGATGGCAAAGCACTCTGTACCATCATATCCTTACCCCCCCAAATCGATAGGCCACAGAGTTCAAGTCACTGTGACCAAGATTTTCCAGTATCACTCCTGATTTTCAGTGTCCACAGTGAGGTGTCTCAAAAGCACCCAATTATCAGACTCTGAGGACTAAAATGTAAAGAAATCATTCCCCTTTTACAATGGCTTAGCAGCAACATTAAGTAATGAAGGAGCCCAAAATCACACATTCTGCAAGGAAATATCCAAATCTCTATGTTGAGGGGCTTTTTAGCTAAGGAGATGCAGGTTACGTCACTGTTACTCATTGACCAAAACCCTACAAGCAACTTAAACTACGCAACTTGCATATAGGCAGCAATTGTCTCTTTTGGATTGCTGTATAAGAAAAGGTAAGTTTTGAATATAATACACGGGTTTGTAGATAGAACTAAACCAGAAGGGCTAAAATAAAGGACAACCTTGAAGAAATAACTGTGGGAAGAAAAGCAGCAAAAAGCGTGTAACACTGTCAGAATGATGTAACAGCATGAACACTGGCTACGATCCTGCCATCTGATGTGGACAGTCATTCCCAGTGCCCATCACCTCTATGGAGATGGGTACAAATGTTTCACCTGCCAGCAGGCATCTTACCAGGGGCTCAGGACCACCAATTAATAAGAGAGGGTGGGAAAGAGAAGTTCTGGGGGGGGGTGCAGGGGGGAAGATCCACAGAAAGCATGACTCCTGTGAATCTAAAAACAGCTCCCCCTCCTTCATGGGTGGCATAGAAGCAGCATGAAAAACATGAACAAAACATTTTTGAAAATGTAATCCTAAAGCTGGATGGATTTTTTCAGTTCCTAAAATAGCCTGAGTCGTTAAGAGTGCAGGTAGGAGTTTCTGCTTCCAGGAAATTGCTTTGCCTTTGTGAACAGTACAAATGTTTCTCCAACAAGCAGGTCTATGAAGAAGTAGAGTGCTCCTTTAGGGCATGTTTCTGTCCTGAGGAAATCAATGAGAGCTTTGCTATTAACGGTTTTGGGAGCAGGATATGGCCCATAATCTGATTAACAGATGCTTTGAGTCTGTGTAGACCGACTTTTCAAAGACATACACAGATAAAAGACTTTTACTTTCATGTCACACTTATCTTTCTTTGTTGTAGCGTAAAAGTCTGTAAAATGTTACCTTACTCCTAACTCAAAATACAGCTGTTTTACTTATGCTCAAAACATTTCATCCTGCCAGAGCCATGATGGTGGATAATCTAATTATATAGTTAATTCCACACATGCTTTGTGGCCTTTAGGGAAATGACAATTTGGGACTAGATGTTTCACTTCAAGCATGGTTCAATGCTGACAGAGAAGTGGAGCAGCACCATCTTTCCTGCATAGCAAGGGTATCAGCCTGATATTCTTGCTGTTCTCTTGAGGTTTAGGCAATCCTGCTGAGAAGGAGATGAGGTGGTTTATCTGTGTGGACTGAAGAGAGTGACAGAGAGAAATCCTTGGTGGGGAGGTGGACAGCCAGGCCAACATCAATTTTCCTACATCAAAATAAACTGTCTTTCGACTATATTGCAATGTGCTTAAACAGTTGATGTAGTAGTGTGGACAACAGTCGATTGCTAACAGGGATGCTTGGCCCCAGAGTGTGGGATCCTCCAGGAGGTGCTTCAAGCCATGTCTGAAGTTGGCAGCAGGGACATTGTCATGACATGTATTGGGATACCAGCTCCTGATGGCTCAAGTCAGGATTCCTGGCCACAGATGCTGGTTGTGCACCCTACAGAAGAATTCTCTTCTCTTGGAAACCAGGCATGGGGAGGGTGGTGTACAGCTGGGTTAGGATGCAATATGGCCCCATGCCGTGTTCTGGGAACAGGGAAGTACTGCTGGATGCCCCAGTGCAAGTATAACTTCATGACATCTAATTCAAGCTTCTCAAGAGGTGCTGCTAGGTATATTAGGTAGTTACAATATCACTTCAAATAAACAAAATCCATACTGGTGCAGAAAGGGTCATCCTCCCTTTGTTACTGTCCTCTCTCTCTTCCCTCCCCAGTTATTCATTCTATTAACAGTGTGTTGGTCACCCAGCAAACCAAATTCAAGAATCGATCTGGCAGAAAGCAGTGTCCTTCTGTCTAACTGGGTTACTCTGTGCTTAGCTACCTAGAGTCGGTGGTGGAAATATCTCTGCTGCAAAACTAGGATTTATCTTGATAATGATGGATCTGCTCCAACTTGCCAAAACTGAGGTCAGCTTTTCTCCCCTTGCCACCTTGTGTGTTAATATTTGAAATAGAAGAGGGAAAGTCCCTCCTGAATTCTTTGCAAGCATTAGAACACCTTATGGTGGAAGTTTGGACTTTATTTTGTTAGGAAAAAGTTAAAATAGAACCAAGCAAAACTCTTGCTCTAAAAAATGTTTTTATGTAACAGTGTTTTATTTCCCTGTGTTTGAAATAAGAACTGTTACTGTGTATTAAATATTAATTTTGTTTAAAATTTTATTTTGCTTTATTGAAACTTCATCTTTCTCAATGAAAGAACCCAGTTTGGTCAACAAAAGGAATGATAAGATAAAGATAAAGATAATGATAAGAGCTGCCAGCTTCTGAGATTTATGTTTTTTATTTATAATTTTGGCATTTTCAAAACATATCTGTTACTCAAGCCATGTGTTTTCATCACAATCTCAGGTTTCTTTCCTGTCTTTCTTAGGGTTTTTTCCTCTTTCTTTTCTATACTTTATCCTTCAACTCTTTAAAACCATGAAAAATGGAAATTATAGTACCCTGAATGTCAAAACTCCATGAGAAAATATGAAACTTCCTTTTAGGGAATGCTAAGTATATTGGATGGAGAACATTGTATCATAAATATGCCCTTCTCATGGTATTTCAGAGGAATCAACAATTGTATGTTCTGTTAGGTGAAATATAGAAAGATATTTCAAATTTCTTACATAATTTAGAGTATTTTTCTTTCAAGCCTGATGGGCAAATATTGAAGGGCCAGGTTGAAAAGGCCTATTATTTTATTTATTGCAACACTGAGATCACAACTCTTCCCTCACCTCTTTCCCACCCAAGCACATTTTTAAAGAACATCAGTTTGAGGGAACAGGCACTTTCAGCTTCATAAAATTTCATCAAATAATCACAGTTGTTTCTTGGAAGCTGATCTTAGCTCTGTTATCTTTTTTTTTTTTCTTTCTTGCTTTTTGCCTCTACCCTCAACTACTGCTCTTTAAAAGCTCTATTTCCTTCTGTGAAAGATGCTGAAGCTCCATATGGAGAGAGGAACAAATTCTGATGTCCCTCGTGTCCAGGCACAGCCATGTCTTCCCGGTTGCCAACCAGACATGTCAAAGGGCCCAGCATACCCAGCAATGCATTAAAAAGCCCTTTCGACAGCATAAAACCATCAGTCTTGTTTCTTTAGGGCTGAACTTTGTCTCTCTATCAGAATAACTTGATTCAGCACAGGAACCATGCCTCTTACCTTTCTATCTAGTCACGACAGGTCTCAACCCCAACTCTCTGCTTGCAGCTGCTGTGAGTTTTTCTTCTCTCTCTTCACACTCAAGCTCTCGTTCACAGTCCATCAGGTCTGGATCTCAGTCACAGTTCCTTCCACCACAACTAGAAACATGTGGGAAATAAAAAAACTTCAGGCATTTTACTGTGTGCAAGAAATAAAAGTGAGCTTTCAGCCTCGAGGTTGACAAATTCCACTTACCACACATTTACTCCTTTATGTCACTGTGATGTTGGACTAAGGATTTAGTTGGACTCATTGGAGCAAGTCCAGAGAAGGGTCACAAAGATGATCAGAGGGCTGGAGCACCTCTGCCATGAAGACAGGCTGAGAGAGTTGGGATTGTTCAGCCTGGAGAAAAGAAGGCTCTGTGGAGACATTAGAGCAGCCCTCCAGTACCTAAAGGGGCTACATGAAATCTGGAGAGGGACTGTTTACAAGGGCATGGAGTGACAGGACAAAGGGTAATGGGTTTAAGCTGAAGGAGGGTTGATTTAGATTAGATATTAGGAACAAATTCTTCCCTGTGAGGGTGGTGAGGCACTGGCACAGGTTGCCCAGAGAAGCTGTGAGATGCCCCTGGATCCCTGGAAGTGTTCAAGGCCAGGTTGGATGGGGCTTTGGGCAACCTGGTCTAGTGGAGGGTGTCCCTGCCCATGGCAGGTTGGAGTTAGAACTAGAAGATCTCTAAGATCCTTTCCAACCCAAACCATTCTATCATTCTATGATTTCTCCTCTTCATTGGGAAGATGGTTTGAGATTGTTCTAAGGTGAAGGTGACACATGTCTTCTTTAAGCGACCAACATGCCCTTAAATGGCTTTACTGACAGCCAGCACCCACTCTAACCCCTGCAAAACCCTCTGCAGACTTTTGTCCTTTTCTTTGTCCCAAAAAATCCACATGCACTTAAAATAGCAGCAGGGCCCACTCCCTACAAAATGGCATAGAAAGGGTTGTTACTTCTCCAAGGGCAGTTGCATATTAAAGGTGATGCTTCACCATATGAAAACCTTCAGACCTTGCCCATGTGTAGTTGTAGAGGACATTGAGACTTCACATACATGTAGGGTGGCCGTGTCTCTTTCTAGTCTTTCGATTGACATCCACTGGGGTTCCTCCAGTTCAATCTCCTGGCCATCAGCCAGTTTCACAGAATCACAGAATCACAGGATGGTAGGGGTTGTAAGGGACCTCTGGACATCATCTAGTGCAACCCCCCCTGCTAAAGCAAGTTCACCTGAACCAGGTTTCATAGGATCATGCCCAGGTAGGTTTTGAATATCTCCAGAGAAAGAGACTCCACAACCTCTCTGGGCAAACTGTTCCAGTCCCCTGTCACCTTCAAACTGAAGAAGTTTTTCCTCATATAGAGAAAACATGTTTCTGAACAAATATGGGGCATCTTGCTGTTTCCTGCTAGATTATCTCATATATCTTGGGTTCTGCTGCAAGAGTGGGCAAAACAATTCCTATACCTGCTTTGCCTAGTCACAAGGGCTTGGGTTTTTTCAAGTCACTCAGTATTGAGATAAGTATGTTCCCATTGATGTCAGAGACAATCCAATGGCATATTGTAGTGTGGACACTGGTGTCCATCTTCATGCAGTCAGTCAGGCAGAGAGACTGAAAGGAATTTGTGTTCCCAAATCCCAAACTGTCATCCTAAAATCTTCATCCTAACACTACGGGTCACTCAGCCTCACCTCACTTATTTTGGTTTAAGTTGCCCAGGCACTTAAGACTACACATGCCCAGAATTGCTTTTTTCCTGGCAAGACAGGGTAGAACCACATTGACTTGTGTCTAGACAGCTTCACTATCTACGATGAGCTGCTCCTCTGCCTAGGTCTCATGGAGAGGCCAGACTGTCAGACATCATCAGAGCATTCTTGACATGAATCAACAGGTTCAAAAGCCCTGGAAGAAACACTGATGACTACCACTTTGTGACTGGCAGAGTCACCTTGGCATTTATATCATAACCTTTAGGCTAGATCACTTGTCTAAGCACTGGAAAACTTAAGCATTCATTCCTAATTTAGCTTGTTGCTACTTCCATCTCTTAGGAAATCTGTATGTAGTATCCAGGCCAGAAGATCTTTGGCACAGGAATACTCTACCCTTCTTCCTGACGTTGGGCAACATCTGCAACAGCGAGGTCAAGCTGCAAGAAAAATCATGATCTTAGTGCAGGGCTCGTGACATTCACTTGGGAGAAGCACACTGGGTCTTGTTCCAAGGTCTCTTTTCAATGTCACCTATGGCATTTTGCATTTGCTTGAAGACAGAAACATTCCAGCATGCATGAAGCAGCTGTTTGGAGTCTCACCTTTTCTTTCAGAGCACTGTAATTACGATGTTGCAGATTTAGGTTCTGCTTGATTTGTTCTTCATTTCTGTTTCTCTCTCCAACACTTTTCAATTTTTTCCCTCTCCATCTCTCTGCATGGTCTAACCACACTGCCTCCAGAGGATAGGAGGTTACTTTCTCACTACAGCCTGTAGTTAGGGCTCTTATCAAGAAATGATGTAAATGGCAATTTGAATGACTTCACTTTTTCTTGTGTAAGATGGTATGTATAGCTAGCTTGGACATTCTTAACATAGACTTCTGCATGTGAGCTAGTTTCGTTAGACTCCATTGATAAGTAATAGAGTCAACTGGTTTATTTTTCAGCTACTTTAGGATGTGAAAAATTATGCCCAAATACTGCCTTGAATTTCTCAACTTGACAATAAAGGCAGCTCAGGAAGACTAGCTCAGCTGTGGATGTGAGCACTACTGATATTTAAAGCTAGGTGCTGTGCCTCTCACCCTTCACCCTTTGTGGGACCTTATTTTATAGCACTATTTGAGATGACTCAACACAATCAATCCAGGTACCTCTGAATTATGAAAAAATCAGATTCAGGAAGAGATCATACTCTGTACTATGGTGTAATTTGTAGTCTTTAAATATATTTGCTCATTTTCTTCTAGAAAGTCTAGTCAATAGATGCCACTCTCACTGTTTCTGCCAGTGAGAGACGTAGGCATGATTATGATTGACGACTCTCTTCCCCAAAGAAGTGTTATTGCATCTACTGAACTCCTGCTCAGTGGAGGACGGAGCTCGTAACAGGCTGAAAGCTTCTGAGCTGAACCATACCTCTTAAGGAATGCTGACACACGCTACACTAATTCACAAGAATGTGAAAGCAATCTCCTGAACATGACAATTCAGTGACTGGCTGCAGTTAACAAGTGATTGGGAACATGATCTAAAACTCCAGCCTCCCATTTATCTCAGGCTAAGTGTTGACAAAACAGTTTTCAGACTTTATGAAATGCAGACACGTTGCATAGGCATTTAGGCAGGAATTTCTTGGCTTTAGCCCCCTGGACAACCTTGTAGTGAAATAGCTAAAGAAAGCTGATCAGAGAAATGAAAAGCATTCATTATTTTTGGCTTTATATAGGCATGTGTGTATATGTATAGAGAAAAAGATTTATTATTTTTTTTTTTTTTTAATCTGATAGCCTTATGTCAATTGAGCTACATATGCCACAGTTTGGAGTTTCTAGTGATGTTACCTTTCACCCAAGGCTACGCTGCTAAAAACACGGCCATGATGGGTCATTCTCTGGAAGAGTTAACACAACTTTGTAAAAGCATCCCACGGTATGTGTGATTTGATAAGCAAAGGTGAAACTGCTGGCCTGAGGAAGGAGAAGGTCAAGTGCCTCACAGCATCCCCCATGAAGGACTCACTGTAGGTCTTGCATGCTGCTGCCTCCTGGCACACCCATGCTGAGGCTGCGGCTGAGCAGGAGGTTAGACCATGGGATCCTGCAGCCAGACTGCTTGTTGATCTTCTGGTTTAACGGCATTCAGGCAAGTCACTACTTGACAAGCTGCGTTTTCAGCAGTGCTCAAGGTCAGATTTGTCAGACTCAGAGCTGGGGCTATGTTTTTAAGACTACTCCATACCTGTAGTTCACCTCACATTTAAAAAAGTTGGTCTGGTCTCTGCCTTATTTTACTCCCTTGTAAAAGAGAGTGAAGAATCCCTACCTTCAGGTTACATATGGACAGGAAGATCTAATTTCGAAAGGGAAAATGCTACAGACCAGTCCTTTCAAACCGAAAAACATGAGTTCATTTACCACCATATCTTTTATTCTCAGAAATCTACCATAGAGATAGAGATCAGGAAATAAAACTAATTCTGGATCGTAAAGCTTCTTCTACATGTGCATTTGCTCGCAGCAAATCTAACAAAATAATTTTGACACAGGTCCCAAGGCACAGCCACTTTAATCAAATGGAGAAGGACAATAATCACATGTTAAACTGCTCTCTCCACTTTTTTTGACCCATAGGATCTCTCTCCATTACCATCTCTGGGTTTTCTTTCTCCACTTTCTTCCAGTTTCCAGATTCCAATGTTGTGGCAGAATAGCCCAAGGGCTGTTCTAACCAGTACCAGGTTGCTATTCCTACTTCAACAGGACAGGAGTCAATCCTGCAGAGCTCAGCTCCACTGAGAATATTTGTATTTTCCACTCAAGGATGTGAAGTAGTTTTTGAATTTTGGACCTTTAAGAGCAGTTGAGCATCTGATCTGATAGACAGAAGAGCTGGAGCCCAAGAACTCCCTGAATTCAACTTGAATTTAGCTTTTAGCAATTTCCAATTAATTCCTGGCTTGAGTTGTCTGACTTCTCTGATTAAACAAAGTAGAGCTCTCTAAATTTAGAAGAACATTTCATATGGTGCTAAATGGTAAATCTACCCATCAACACTGATTTTGACAACAATAAAAACGCTTAAAAGTCAAAGGTTCAAAGTAAAACTTACTGATAACTCATTGGTTTACCATAATTATGAGTAAGTATTTCCACAGAAAGCAAGAGTGCAAGGTACAATCTAAACTGAGTCATTCACCTAATAACTTTCTTTGCATAGGCTCTTTTTCAAAATATCAGCAACTATTGACATTTAGTTATGCATCAAATGCCTAGTTTTGAATAGAGACGGTGAGTTTGGGTGCTACTTACTGGTATTGGCACACACAGCTTGGGTTAACATCTTGGGGATGGAATAGCACACAAAAAGGGGGTGAGAGGAAGAGATCAAATCCTGATCTTTGCAGAACACTGCACTGGCAGATTGCCTGTAGTGACAAAGACAAGAAACCTGTCATTCAGATATAACTTTGGGAGGCTCCTATCTCAGAGGAACCTCTCCTGAACAAACAGTAGAAAATCGGTTAGCTTCCTCAAAGTGAATGCCAGAGCAGTAAGGTTTACTCTTTGAAGGACATGGTTCAAAGCTGGCTTCATTTCTCAGGTGAGGCTAACCATTAGCTCAGCCAGTGGCACAACAGGCAGTCCTATATGCAACCTTTTATGCAGTCATAGGGTAATTCAACTGGAAATGGTCTAGTTCAACATCCTGGTCAAAGCAGGGCCAGCTATGACCCTTCTTTGTGTTATTTCCAAGTTCTGAAAGTAGAGAAATCACCATACCTCATCACTATAAACTTTCCTATTTTTTTCACTGCTGATCTTCAGGTTCATGCCAAATCATGAACTGCACAGGAAAAATATTTGCTTAAGCAAATGACATTAACACCTTAGTGCCAAAACCTGACACATGTTGAGCAACTCTGCAAATTCTGCTGATGCTAATTGGCTTTGAAGATCCTTCACAAATCCTCAGCCCTCTGAAAAGTTGGTTTTAGTCTGGAGAGCAACAGTTACAGGAACAAACTCTTATTTCAGGTTCTATTTCTCTGTGATTCTTAATGCATCCAAAGCTTTCCTTTCCACTCAAATAGTCGCTCACATAGTGAGAATCTGCAACCCTCAGGAGTGGCTAGTCACAGAAATCCAAGAGTTTGTCCATGTCTAAAATTTTAAAAATCTTTAGGTGTCAAAGTTTGTGGTTTACATTTTCAGATCTTAGGTCTACCCTTGATCAGTGATACACAGAAGGGTGGCGTGATAAAAATCTCAAAGTCCTTCAGAAATTCTGATGGTCATTCTCATTAAAGGCATGCTCATCTACTGGGACATCACCAAAAAGAGGTAGATACTCTACTGAAAAACTTCATAGTAGCATAGGGTACCCTGTAACAAGTACTGAGGACAAGTAATAAGGACACAGGTTTTGATATAAACAAATCTGTCACCATGAGCATGAAGTTAGAAACTCGCTTGAGGCTTTCCATCCAAATAGGATCTTACTGTGCAAACAGGTCTGACAATTAAAGAATGGCACAGAAAACAGAATCAAAATACTCTGTTCCATATACCTTGTCCTAAAACTAGATCTACTGAGCACAATAGATCCCAGATTACATCACCAACTATGAAAGCAGTTCCAGTTTATTCTTTTTTTCTTTTTCAGCAAAGTGTTTTGTTTTGCTCTGTTTTCCAAATCATGTATTCTCCTTCAATGGCTGAATGAGATTGGAGGCTGAGCAATTTCTAGCTTGCTTTGATTTTTTTAGAGAAAACTCACATGTACACAATATGAGCTGGTTATTTTCCTTCCCTTTTTATTTTTTGTCAACAGAATTGTAATTCAGAGAGTCTGATTTGCTATTTTGTGCAGTATTTTGAAATGATTAAGCAGCCTGCATGTTATCAACTACTCAATAATTCTTCTCCATTTTTTTCTCCCTGCTAACAGGTTATCATCTTACCATGCTCTGTGCTTTAGATTCAGTCATTGCTGGCACACAAGGAAAGCCTGCAGCAACCAAGCAGGGCATTCCTTCAATCTATATTTAACAGTTAATTGCAAACCTATTCCTTGAAGTACTGCCACAATTCCTTGCTTCACTGCGAAGTCTTTGATATCAACCTACTGCTTTTGGAAAAGATTACAACTTGTGCATTCGGCTACTCTGGTCAGATGTGCACAAGAACATCAAGTATGAAACTAAAATTGCTTTCTGTGCTGCATGTGAACCCAACAAACCTCTCAATTGCCATGTTAGATATGCTTCAAACCAGAGAAAACCTGCAGGGGAGACGCTTTGGGAGAATGGAAATTTCCAACAAGGAAGCTGAATTTCTGAGTGGGAGAGATGAAACGTAGAGGGGACCCATAATATGGGGTATTTCTCACATATTTTGCCAGAGCTGTACTCAGATCAAATGAAGATCTGTCCCCACTCTGGTATCTTAGCATCAAATATTGTTCTCATTTCCAGTAAAGTAAATCCAGAACGGCACCCTAACAGTTCATTCAACAGGATTTCAATCAAGATTTATAACTTCTCTTAAAAAAGAGACATGACACACGTGGAACAGGAACTTAAAATGGCACTTTCCAACTAAGTAGCTCAAACTAATATCCTGTCAAGAGTGAGTTAAACCCAGAGCACACAGAGCATGCAGAACAAAAAGCTATCCATCACTTAGGTGCAGGAGCAGATGTGCTGAGGGATATGAAGGCTTACATAACTTGCTGTATTGTGTTAATATCTGGAGTCCACCAAACGAGCTCAAAATTATTTATCTTTTGCATAGTCACACTTGTGTAATTTCAGAGTCTTCAATGCCTCTAGTACTTCACTAATATTTTAGTGGAGTCCATGTCAATATTAATGCCACAAATGTATCTATAGTCTGACATTAGAGAGTCGTGCATAAATGCATAAACTAACTAGGTATTGATTTGCTCTTTCTGTTGTGGAAAAGGAGTTTGAGCAGAGAAAGGTCAGGAAATGCTGACTGTATTGGGAGTTTTGAGATATCTTTGGCTCCAGGCAGTCTTACCTTATACCTGGGTATGGTCCAGGATTTGCATTGGCTGTGGATGGAGATGTTAGTCCATGCTGAATTTTTTTTTTTTTTNCATCTATAATTTTGTATACCATTTAACTAGGAAAGCCTCCTTATAAGTTTACAACTTCTCCATGTTCTCCATGTGGGTGTTATGCCACTTTTTTTTGTGCAGACTGGGAAATTATCCATCCACACAGTTCACCTCCTGCTCAACATGTGCCTATAAAATAAAGTCCAGTATTTTTTTTCATTCTAAGCTAGACATGCAAGATCCAGCTACAATGTGGGAAACATGGTTATCATGATACTTCTCCACTGCCAATAGACCCTGTTCTTCCCTGTACTCATAGTCATCAGCTATGGGGTATGTTGGCAAGGTTAGGGAAAAGCCATGGACTTGGGAGCTGGCAGTGAGTTGATGGGCTTGTCAAAAATCTTTTTTGCCTCCATCTAACTGAAATCAGAGATTACATGAAGACAACCTGGGCTGAGGCTTAGAACAGGAAAAATTGTTGCAGACTGCAGGAGAAGCAACTGGAAAGACTAGGCTCGTATAGCTAATTTAGAAGAGCAAATGGCAGACCAAAATTATCAACAATAGTCATATTTTAAAAATTTTAAGTACTAGAGAAGCTGCTACAATCATCTTGCATGAGTGTCTGCAGCAGAAGCTAAAGAACTTCACTAAGGAGTGGACATTTTTGGTTTGGACCCTGAACTTAAATTATTCTGCAGTCATCAACACTTTCCAATTTGTCTGTGTGCTGGTTTAGGTATGACTACCAGAATTGCATATATTATTTCAGGATCAGTCTTAGCGATGTCATGTATCTGAACAGCATCACCTTCTAATCAAACTTAATAACCCACAGATTCTACATGCCAGGATTGGATCTTGCACTTTAGCTACTTACATGGAAAATGGTCTCATGCACAATATAATCCTCATGATGTTCTGAGGTCTTTTCTAATTTACTATTTTCCAGAATGTCTATGGGTTGTGTTTATGCATATTTGTGAATGTAGTGTGTACATATACATCTGTTAAACTTCATATCTATGGTTCCTCAGTTCCAGATATATATACTTTAGCTACCTGTCAGTTAACTGTGATTTCTTCTTACACCTAAGGACCCTTTTCTGAGATATTTAAACACGACTAAGTAATTGTGTTACCAAACTCTTGTGAAAAGGCTCAGGGTAATAAACCTGTACGCTTCCTGTAATTCTCCTGATAACAGCTTACATCACTTGAAGAATTCACTCAGGTTTCTTTCCTCATACAAGTGAATTATTTATTTAAAGACATAGGATTCCAACAGCTGCTTTAGGAAAATGAAGCTGGGCTCCACAAACAGTGTTTCAAATACAGCGGAGTAATTTTTGCTGTGTTTGGGGTTATATTTACATGACTAGTGGTACTTGCTGCAGTGCAAGCAAAGGATAATATTTCTTCTTTGCTTCTTATTCTCATGTATGAAACCACAAATTGGAGGAACACCAAAGAATGTTTTCACAGGCTTGCATGCACATTAATCATTTTAGAGACTTCAAACAATTGCATGTACGAAGTTACAAAGCGCAGAATAGAAAGACCTGAACTAAAATCTTGGAACTGAACAACTTGAAGTGTTGAGAGCACATTAAATTAAAAACTGGATCCAGATCTGAAATTTTCAAATGGCATCAGTCTGGCTTCCCAGCAAGCAGAACCTAAAGCCCAGTAACAAGTTAAGCCTGAATTTAGGGAAGTTCAAATACCACTTCTAAATCTGCAGGTTTGGCTCATTTCTAAAATATATAAATACCAAGATGGATACTACAGGTTAAGGAATTTTGCCTTTGAATTCAACAGGAGCAGGTTTGTTGCCAGAACACTTTTAGTGTTGGCAATATTACTGGCAACATCTATTGAAACCCACTTATTGGTTATGGGTTTGGAAGTTCAACTTAAAATCATATAGTTTCGGGCTTGCCTCCTGTCTCAGGATGTAAAAAGAAAAAGATCCCTTCCATTGCTCTTCACAGAAGAATGGTTTGTTTCTTCAGAACAAGTGACTTTCCAATTTTCCACATCAGGACCTTATTCTCTTTACTGCCGAGTTTACCATACAGTCACAAACATATTCGTTTCTCTTTTGCTAACAATTAGTTCTTCAATACACAGGCAGATGTTACTCTTTAGCTGCAGCCTAAATATATGAGCTCCTATTTGCCATAAGATGTAATAGATCATGTTCCACACACAATTTTCAAATTACTTCAAGCCTTAATCATAATAAAGACTCAAGAGTTAACATTCCTTTCATCTACAGATTATTACTGAACATTTCTAATAATCTAGTTAAGTTGTATGAAAAGCACAGAAAGAGACATGAAACAGATTTCTCCTCTCATTTTCTTCAATACCAAGGGAAAGAAAAAGACAAATCCAACAACAACAAAATTTTTCTTTCCCTTCTTGCTTTAACGAAGTGAGTGATTTTCCTTAAAAGAAAATAGGTTGGAAGAAGCTAGGAAAGCTTTTAAATGTTGCTCTTGTTTTCTGTGTCACCTGTGAAATACCACATAGAGATTTTAATCTTTGTTTTAGCATTTCTTTTCCCTAAATTCATTCATTTAAATGGAACTGCAATTCCTTTGATCCAAAGAAAGAGAACTACAGCCACAGCTTAGGTTTTTTAAGGCTCATTATATGCCTTTAAATAATAAACCCTATATTTAAAAGATATGACTTCATTGACAGGCTGGTGATATGCCTTGGTAATTGCATTATACCAGTTGATAATTACTATTGCCAATGACACCTTCAAATCCTGCACAGAGGACAGGTAGGGAAGAGAAAAAGGGAAATGTGAGCCAGGTGAAAGGGGCAGGAAGACAGAGGGGTGAAAAGTGATTCCCAGCCAGGTGGGAGTTGGTTAGCTTAGAAAAAAAGCTTTTTCTAAGCTAAAACTGCAACTGTATTTGTCCTTCCTGCAGTTCCCATTTATATTAAGTGACATGACCCAATGAATCAAGAAACCATTCCTTGAGTCAGGACACGTGGGTTCGTGAGAAATGTAGTTATGGCAAAGAACTCGTGAGGAAACGCTGGACATGACTCATCCAAACTACAATTTCTCTAACTTTGCAAGAGCATAGCTGGGAGCAACTAAAAGCCAAAGTGACACAAATACATTTCAACATTTCTGACTGTGACATTCACGAGATTCTTTTCCTTTCCCCCAAAATATGACATTTTGTCACAAACCAGACTGAAAATAAATGTTGACGGAGTGAAAATTCCTCCGTGTGGAAATTCCAACTTTGCTTCTGATAATCCATATTTGGCCGGAGCGAGCAGACATTTCTTAGCTATTTATCGTTGTTTATATTCAAGGTGCCCTTTCCAAACAGACATGAAAATATTTGGTCTCTGCTATTTAGGTCTTGTGTCATGTTATAACTTAAATACTTAGTTCATTTTAACTGTTCACATACGTAAATCTATACGGATGTTTAGAAAACGGGAGTGTTTATCATCATCTTCACTGAATGTAAAGAAAGTCATGATTTATTTTATTTTATTCAAAATTTTCTGAGGAAGAGGAGAAGAGAAATTGAGATGGATGCCATCCTCAGGAAAGGTTTAACTGGGAAAATGTCTCAGAGCTCTGAAAAAAAGACCTGAAAGGAAAAAAGACTGAAGATGTGACTGGTAGGTCACAACTGATTAACTTCTGCAACAGAAGGGGGAAAAAAAATAGGGAAAGGGTTGTTCATTCTTCTTCAAATCAGCTTAACTATGTCATTTGGACTCCAGGAAGTCTGACATGTTGGAATCTGAGTGTTTTAAAAAAAAAAAAAAA
>VXBL01008717.1:839099-877638 GCA_013400195.1 Aramus guarauna
AAAACGAAGAGTGGAACTTATTTCATTTTGCTTCAGTTTCCCTGATTTTAAAACAGGTGAAATACATCTGGTGTGGAATACATCTCCACAGTGTGAGAAAAATTCTGAGAGTAAAAAGCAGTTATTAGTTTTTCTCTATAAGGCTGTAAGAGCTGTCATTCAAAGATTTTGGTATGTTTTTCAAGTGTCTGACTAAACCCTCAGCCCTCACCATTCTTTGCCTGACGAGCCAAGTTTTGTTGCCACCAGCTCATTTTCCAACCAACCAAATTTCTCACAAGTGCCACCTCTTAATAAAGGTTTGCTTCGTTGCACCAACCCATTCAAATGAAGAGAACAGGTTAATAAGCCCTTCCTAGGACTGACGTTTAGGAGCAGATTCTGCCCTTCCTCAGGAAAGTTCTTTAGAAATGAAGTGAGCCGTCTCCATCACCCAGAGCAGGACCTGCACCGGACCCCCTCGTTTCCCTGCCCGCTCTGCAACCGGCATCTCTCCGTAGCTTTGCTCCACTGATTGGAAAGGCTGCAGCTTAATGGCCTTTCATTGCAAACTTCCTTTTAGTCCACAGCCTAGCAATTAGTCCCCAGCCATGCTTCACGACCTCTGGCTGCCTCGCTGGGAGCTTTGATCAGAACTTTGCTCGCTGACACAGATCTAATAACCCGCCGTGGCACCGACTGAGCTATCAGGTCCTAATTTATGCCTCACCCCGCATCCTAGGCCAAATAGGGGGTGTAATTAGCTATTATACCAGCCAGAAGTTTGACCTGACCTCCCGTTTGGAAGTCAGGCAGGGAAAAGAAAAGAGGAAAGCTACTGAAAATGAGTTTCACGGGTCTCTGTAAAAACAATGCAAAATCCATACAGAGGTAGCGGGCCCTTCTCAGAGAAGTCTGTGCTGGTTTTCAGATTTCCACTGATGACGAGTGCCATCCCACTGACCACCTAGCACCAGCAGCAGCAGAAACTGCAAATTGTCTTCCCTTACCTGGAGATATCATTCTCATTTTAACAGCAGATAGTTCCTGTAAGATCATGCACTGTTGCCATAAACATGAATATAGTTAGGCGAACAGAAAATACTAAGCCCAACAGTTTTTCTATATAAATACATGAGATGTGGAAAGAGATGTCAAATCCAGAAAGGCTTTTGCTGGGGCCCACAGTTTCTGTGTTTCATGGTAACTTTTTTCATACTGTTTCTGAATTATTATTTTTTTTAATGTGACATAAAAATGAGAGGCGAAAGTGAGAAGAACAGCAGCAAAAGAAGAAGCTTTATTTTAAGTCTATTTTTTTCCAGGCTGAAATGAAATGTTGCCGTTCTGAGCCCTTGGAAAGGATGTTTATTCTACTCTAAATAAAACTGAAGTATATTTTAAAATGAAACATCACCTCAAATTACTTCGAAAGCGTCCAAATAAAAAACATTTACATTTTTTCCAAAACCCCTTTCCTATTTTCCTACTGCTTTTTTTTTTTTTTTTTTCCCCCTCAATAGAAATGAATCTCTTTGATCAGCATGAATTCACAAAACATTCCAGTCAACCGACTTGTATAATTTCAGTGGGAAAAACCTCTTATTTGCATCAAGCCTTCTGCCCAGTGCGGCCACCTCTCAGGAGACAGAGAGAAAACACAGCCGGGGAGAGATGTGTGGGCTTTCCTGAATCCACGGCTGCAGCAGGACGGTGTGGAGCACACTCATCTGGCACAAACACACCAGCACATAGGTATCCACCGGCCAGAGAAGGCAGAAGGTTCAAGGAGTTTTTTTATCCCACTTGGAGTAGGATGAACGCTCTACAAACACCCAGCCTTGTTGTGCATTTGCTTCTAGTTAGGGAAACAACCTCTGTATCGCTCTGGTGGAACATGATTAGAACACGAAACGTGATCTACTGCATTTAATGTTCAACTCATCAAGCAAGTTCCTTTCGGTGTCAATGTGGGATCTCTGACATGAGCACGTAAAGGTAGGAAAATGCTGGATGGGGTTTTAGTAACTTTTAAGTATGGACAAGAAACTAGATGTAAGCAGCATCGTTGCCCACAAGCTGGCCAGACAGCTATGTTAACTACCAGGGGCTGCAGGTTTAGTGCTGTTTTATTTCAGCTATGTTGCAGATCACAAGTGATTTTTAAAAACTGTAGGCGGACTGAACTGCTGAAGTTTACTTGTCTGCTTCTCTGTCACATGATGGAGGAATGAAAACAGCTCTCTTATGTGTTTTCATATCCAAAAAGTCTGGTCACAACTGTTATCTTTCCATCTGTGCTGCCAGCTCAGAGAAACCACAGTGGGTTTTTGCCCTAGGATAGTCTAAAATAATCTAAGTTACCATATCAATGATGCACAGAGGTTTCTAATGTGGCATGCCTTCTTTTAAAGGATCAATTCATACTTTGTTGGTACTTTTAAAAGCATATTTTAAAGTTGTTTTGAATTTCCTTATAAAACAGAGGGGTCAGAATGAAAAAAGCTAGCAAAAAAAATTTAAAAAGCAACCATGGGTATGAATGTTTTAACATTTCATAACTGCTCTTTGCCTCTGGTACTATATTTGTATGTTTTATTCCACTTGAAAAAAACCCTTAATGTTCAGATGTGAATTTTTATACAATGGGAGGGCATCAGATTTTGGAGTTCAGGCCTGCACGTATCTGTGAAGAGTCTTCAAGGACAAGGTCTCATAATCTCAGGTGACCTAAAACTGGTCCCATCTGCTCCTTGCAAACTCTTCAGAGAGCTACCTGGAACCTTTGCCAGGATCTCTCTGCCCATGGTGTCCCATGTCTTGGGCCATGCAGCTTCCTGGAGATTCTGAGGAATACATTGACAGGTTTTGTTGCAAATCCCCTTCCTTACATTAACCAGTACCTCCTTAAGTCCCTTTTCTGGTGGAATGGACATTCCCTAGCTTGAACAGGAAGTCATTCAAGATCCAATTCACACAGGAGGTCAAAGTTTCCAGGCAAAAAGGATTCTTCTGGCTTGCTTGAGATGAATTCAGTCATGCAATACCCTCACTAGGATCAGAGAGCTGATCTTCAGGAAATGCCTCTGCCAGCACTAACGAACTGAACGTCTCCAGACAGCAGTAGCATTTCTCTTTCAAAGGAAATTCAACAGTCCAAAGGAAAGAGCAAGGTTCATCAGTGGTAGGAAGGGATTATGCATTTTAGAAATCTGGGTTAGACCAATGTTATTTGTTCAGGACTAATTTGCCTGGCACAGGAGATGCGGTATCTAGAACACCCCATGTCAGCTTTGGAGAGAAGAAGTCTAATGAGAGACAATGCAGAAGCTCCTGGCATGTTATGCAGAGATGACTGGAGCAGTTCATTGAATAAAAATCATCCCTTTTATGCACTGTGGGCCTGAAATTATCATTTGACATCACACCTGCAAGAAAGCTTTAAGTCAATGCTGATAAAAATATATTAAGGTATTAAGGAGAGGTAAACCACAAAAAAGGTCCAATTATGACCTGAATTGTTTAACATGGATCTAAGCAAACACGTTGTGGTACACTTCAAAAAAAAAAAAAAAAAAAAAAAAAAAAATCAGTGATGGACAAGGAGGGGGATTCTATCAAGCGAGGATATAACAAGGTCCTAAGTTGGAAGTGGAAGCTAAACGAACACAGGCTGGAACAAACAAGAGTCTAAATATTAGAACAACTCCTTTCACCACCAGCCACTTTCAAACCTAGAGTGATCTCTGCTGTAACATCAGGATCTAGTGCAGCTAAAGCAGGAATAACTTCAGAAAAGTCCCTTGGTCTTCATCACTTTGTAGGTCAAACAAGATAACAAAATAAGCCCTTTTGGCTTTAAAAATCACCCACCTGATACCCTTAAAAAGATGCTAACTGTTCTAGGCAGTTGATGAGCAGCATAGCCACTGTGAAACGGATTCAGTGTGCTTGTTTTTTTTGTTAACATAGCATATAATTAACTTATGGAATGTGTTGCCATGGGATGTAAAGAGAGCAAGTATCTCAGATTCATGTTAAATACTACACACCCATTTGAATAATCACTTAGTTAAATGGTGATCCAAACAAATTTCCCTGTATTAGGGCATTTGATTAGGTAAACTTAATTTGGTTCTTTAAGATGTCTTTTTTGGGTCTGGTGGTTTGTTTTTGGTTTTTTTTTTGGAAGCATTAATTATTTTCTTCTTGATGGACAGAGAATAACTGGTTCCCAATGCTCTGCTGGGAGATGATAATTACTAATTTCTGTTTCACTGCGGTAGATATCATTGCAATTTTCACAGCTCTGTTTAGAGGCTATATCTTTGCTCCAAATGGCTTGGTCTCCAAGGATGATGCCTCAGGCCAAAGGTACAGAGCAAACATTTTTGAAGGCATCATTTCCTTCAAGACGATTCTGTTCCATTATACAGAATAAATGTTGACCTGATACATGAAAAGATACAGATCCAAGACAGGATCTAACCTGAAACTGCTAAAACTATTCAGAAATATCCAAATGCCAGGTCCAATTAAGCTACTGCAAAAAAATTGCCAACAATTCAATAGGCTTGCATGTTTACCCTTGCTCTGGGTTCTAATTCCTTCTTAGCTATTGAAGGACAACTTGCTTATGTAGTGATGATTGCAGCTCTTGGAACAATCTGCTTGAAACAGAAATCACCATATAATATTAATTATAGGCTTGTTCCTGCTACCTCATAATCAAAGCCCTGGGAGAATCTATATTGTGAAGTGTGCACCTTATATTTAAAAGGTATTTAATTACAATATTAACATGATTGTGTTTCAGGGAAGGTCTTTGCTTAATATTTCCTAATAACATCTTACACAAGCTAATTTCAAGGCCTCCCCCTCCTTTTCTGTGTTATTTGCTCTCAGTTTTTTCCTATCAAACTTATTCATCGCCTGAACACCTATTTAGCACTGTACTCCCTATTTAAAAACAAAGACACTTACCGGGGCAATTGTTTACCTAAATAAGATGATTTTATTTTACAGAAAAGGTAGGAGGCTGAGTATTTTTTTTTCTCCCCTGGGAAGTATTTATGTTGAGAATTGATTTTTAATAAGATATTTCCAAATGAAATATTTCCTTTTGAACTGTTATTTCAAAGCTTTCAAATAGTGTCGTTTTTGTTTTGCCACATTTCAGGAAAAATGAGGTTTAAAGAGCAGAATTTCCTGGAGGAGAAATGCTGTTTCCTAGAATAGAGGAAAGATTTTCTAAGGTGGAAGGGCAAAAATGCACTTTCTTGGAGGGAACAGATTCTTTTCTAGTGGCACTACAAGGTGGGGTTTTTTTACAATATTTTTTAATAATCAGATATTCCAATAAGCTTAGTTGTAGAAGCAACGACAAGGGTGTTTTTCTTACACAGAACTGCTGAATCAGTGTTTCCCAGTGAAACTCTGCAGGACAGGCACTGCCAGCTTTTCTATTTATTTTGAGCATATATATATATGTGGACTCTATATACAAACATTTTGACATGGGATCTATGTGCCTACCTGCTTTGATTTTTCTCTCAGTGAATATCCTTCAGGAAAGATCTTCCCCTTCAGCTCACCTTGAGCAACCTGAAATTTTGGTTCAGATTTGGTGAAGTGTTGATCCAAGCATCCTCGCATTTACTTTTTTTCCAGCTGAAAGAGAAGCTTTATGGAGAAGGAATGTGCCACTGCCTTATTTTGGTCCCCTGTTACCTATACACTAGTGCAGCTCTATCCTCTTCATTGCAGTGATTTTTAGTGTACAGTTATAGAAGTAATTGCTAAGATGTAGCTGGGGTGTGAATTTCCAACGCATCAGCTGCATCCTAAGCACTGCCTTAGGATGCAGGCAGAGAAAATGTGAAGCAACTAAACTCTTCATAAAAGATAGATAAGATACCTTGTGGGTGCAGTAAGGTAAATACATGTCAGTGTGCAGATAGTGTAGAAGAGTGATGCTCTTTGGGTTTATGTCCTCACTACTTCTCTGTGAGCCCATATTCTAAATCTACACTAATGAAGCACTGGCTATTCCTGGCTGAAAGAGAATATTCCTGAGTTCATAATACAAATTAAATATCATTGCATACAAAGCCACCAACAATAAAATCAGAGAGTATTTTTTAAATGATCACAATAGTGAAAATTTGGTGATTCAAAGGATATAAACATTGATTTTTGAAACATTATTTATCTGAATAATAGACTCCAAAGTCTTTTCTCTGGTTGTATTTCAGCTTGCCCTGAGAGCGAGAAGCAGTCTTGCTGTTAGTATCAAAATCCTGCTGCAGCAGGAAGGTGCTTGATGCATGCGAAGATGTGATTATCCATAGGAAGGAGAGATCCTATAGCTGTGGTCGTGCTGGGGTGGTGTGCTGACTCAACAAAATGTCCCCTGCAAATTTGACAGCTGCGTGGTTTGCAGTTTTGGAAATCCAAGCATCTTTCTGGGTATTAGTCTGGAGGCTGTGGACAAGAAAGAAGCTGCAGAGCGGTGGCTGAGGGATTAGCAAGTGCGCAGAGGTCACGGTATTAAACAATATGTAAACTTCACAATTTAGGTCCTGCACCAGTAAACAGGGCTAGGAGTTGACCAGAGTTATTCTCCTCAACGTATGGCTGCCCTAGTGTTACTATAGCAAATAATATTTGGTAGCTGACAGCAAGGTCCCATGATCAGAAATTTGTTTTGCAAACACCTGTATGGCAGAGGCTGGTTACAAAAGAGCTCGTAACCTAAAAGCAGCAGGCGGGTCGAGGTTGTGAGCAGGGGCAGATGCGATCCAGGTCATCGTTCTACTCTGCTGAGGTTTGGGGAGAAGAAAATAGGTCTAATGCTCTCTCTTTCTCTGCTCACCCTTCCCTATGAATCTGTGATTGAGTAATTTAATGTGTAGGCAGGCCAGCTTTGTGCATTTAGCTAAAGAAGTTTAAGGAGTTACTGTTTGCTACAGCTTTTAGCTACCGGCTGCTGAAAGAGAATATGTGAGTGCTCCCAGTGCACTTCAGGGCAAATTAGTGGTGGTTTAAGCAAAGCCAGCTGGGAGTTTAAATTCCAGCTACTTCTGCTGTAATGATGCTTTTAATGTCACAGAGAGGGGACCGGTGGCCCAGAGGACTCGAGCGTGTCATCACGTCACTGCTGTTTAATGCAGGGACAGGTAAAATGAAGTGGCTTTACACGATGCCTCTGCTGAATGTTGCCACATGTGGGAAGCTCTGACCCATGATTCGAGCCAAGTTTATCTGCATCCAACAAGAGCAACACACCCTGCTCAAGCTGGTCCCCCTCAGCTCCCTTCGTAGTTAATACAGAGATAGCTGATCTCTTTGGAGCCTTTACTTCTTGATAAGATGAAACACATCACTGCTGTTTCAACATCTGGCCAGTGATTACGAAGGGCAACCAGCCAGCTGCTTTGTAACTGGATCGCAGGCGTCCCTAAGGAGTCCCTTCTTTCACCCTCTCCCCCTGGGCACCTTGGGGAGTCTGAGTACAGAAATGTGGACCAGCAGGAGGGCAAATTCAAGACTTTCTGAAAGCTTTCTCCTTCCCCATCAATTTATTGTAGCCTGCATCCCTCCACTGACCGAGCTGGATTAAGTCTCCATGACGGGAAGTCAGGAATGTAGATTTATTCAGACTTGTTAAAACGGTGGCACACGTCCCAAGGAAGACAAATAGCCTTTTGTGAGATAATTTGCTCACACTGTTCCACCCTAACATGTATCTGTCGTGTTATCACATGACTAATATGGACATAACCCTGCGCACTTTTATCTGACGTGCATACGTATGTCAGCCTGATTTGTGTCTCGCTTGGTTGGGTGAAGAAGCCAATGGACTTGTGCCCAAGCAAAACTTGTTGAACTGAGATCAAAATCTGGTGCGTGTTTTTAATCCGCTGCTCGTGCCTATTTGTAATAAGTGGCTTTAGCTCATAGGAACGTTTGCAGAAAGGCTTTTTTTTACATTTGGTCATTTCTTCAAACGTACGAAGAAGAGTTCAAGGAATAAAAGTATTTGTCTTTCACTATCAACATTACACTAATTTCTATTAGTCACATTATTCTTTTGGTTAAAAGGATGGTGGGTCTGGATAAAAAGGTTAAAAGGATGATCTGGTCAGGAAGAAACCTACCTTGCGAGTAATCCTACACAATGAGGAATGAATAGTGGATGAATCTTGTTCTTTTATAGCATTTTAATGAATGCTATAGAATTCTATAGCACTTTAATGACTAACCTGATGTAAATGATAATCTGATGCAAATAACATCATTACTGTCCCTGCAGATAGGGAAACTGAGGCACCGGGCAAGTCAGCATCTCTGGATAAGAAGTCCTGGATCCCAAATCAGCAAAACTTCTGCTAAGCTTAAACAGAAGGCAAAGAAACCTTCCTGTTTCGATACTAGCATGGCAGTCAGGAGATTTCATTCCAGCTGTGCCTCTGCCACAGATCTCCTGCGTGCATTTATCTTCTTTCAGTGAACAGCAGGCAGCTATGCTGCCTTTGCAAACCACCTGCTTCGGTTCTGAGAGCTTCGGGGATGGACGTCATTCTTTCTCGGGCACTTGAACAGCATTGACCAGAAATGGGACCTACTCCTGCCTCTGCTGTCAATGTCAGTGGTCAGGCAGAAGGTTTCCAAATACATTTTAGGTTGAAACATATTTTTTTTTAATTCTTTTAGAATATCTGAATTTCATAATATCAGCCCCCTTGGAAGTTGAATGCTTTCACTTTCCAGCCCAGACCTGAAAACTTTTGATTTTGAACTTGTGGACAGAGTGGCCCATCTTTTCTCCACACAAGCAGCATGTATTATGAACTCCTTACAGCGAAATCCACCCAAAAAAACCCCGTTAATTAAAATCCCATGCAATGGATAAACAACCAACTCCAGTTATATCCTCGCCACAATTTCCAAAAGTACCTCCCTCCTTTTCTTCAAAGCAAAACAAATCAAGAGATCGCACAAATATTTATCAGCCTTTGTGTCTCACTGAGAGGTTTTTGGGTTGGTTGGCATTACTTTTGCTGTTTACCCACGTGATGAGGACAGGCAGGTTCGTGCCTGTGTTGCAATACGCCCCTTCAGAGGATGCTGGCTTTCCTTTGAGACGAGGATGACTACTCCTACTGGATCGTTCCTCTGCATTTACCTTGTTGGAATTGATACCACAATTCAAGCTCTCTCTTTTGGCTTGTACAGGTGAAACTGTACCAACAACTCTGTTTCTAATTAATAAATAAAAGCTCTAAAACCATTAATGTATTACAAAATAAAACTGGAGGTACATCAAGAGAAAGTGGATCCTTGACCAAAAGGATGCAGCAACTACTCAAAAGAAGTAATTTCTTCTAAGCATTTTCAAAAAGGTAAATCCATTGTGTCTTTTGATGAAGCTTGGTAGGGAATAATAATAAAAAAGCCACAGGTATTTGAAACTCCCCTCCTGCAGAGATCCATCAGACTCTGCTTTCCCCCAGCAAAGCTGAAGTTAGCTTAAAATTCCTCCACCCTTCCATCTTCTTCACCCATCACAAAACGCTTTAGTCAAAATAGAAGCTTTGAATGCAATTATATGAAGTTGTGACTATTTCTACCAGAAGAAAAATTAAAATTAAAAAATCAATTGTATTGTACTATAATATTTTTATTTTTGTTTCAGAATAACTTCAAAATTCATTTATTTGACACAGTAATTGTTTTGAGGAAAAAAAAATCTAGAAGTGACAGTAAATGCTTTGATTGAGCTGAATCTTTTATCATTATTTTATTTAAGTTCCTGGAAAATTCAGAGAGAAGAAACGCTTTGTTGTGATTCAGAACAAGGACTAATTTCCAAATGCTGGAATTCCCCTGAGAGTGGAAACTGTGAGTGCAGGCCAGCTCTAATCACAGCTTTCTCACTCACTGCCTCTGCGATTGGTATTGCCATGTAAGTGGCAATTCGATGCAGAATCACTCTCGTCCTGTTACACAGATTCCTCTTTTCATGGTGATCCCTGCATTTTCAAAGCAGTCATGTCAAGGTCTTTCCCATTTTCATTGCCATTTGTCCCCACAGTCTGCAATATCCCCATGCTCTGAGCATCCCCAGTGAGTTTGTAGTCTCTCTGTGTTTCAGCAGTGACACTTAATATCTTGGTGGGGAGGAATAGGTGGCTCATGAAATTAAAAAAAAAAATAATAATAATAATAAAAAAGCCACAGGTATTTTTTCATCCTTGACTATATAATGCATTTCTTTAATAATGCAATTATTTTCTTCCTATAAGAACACTTTTTAATATTAAAAAATACTTTAAACCCCTTTTTGTATCTGCTTGTTCTCTAGTTGAAAGAAAAAGGAAATCAAAGTTTGTCATTTTAATATCCAGTATATTTTAAGATCTATTATGGTTTAGGTAGATTTTCCCTGGAAAAGTAAGCTTGATGCTCACTCAGCAGTACAAATCAAAAGCAACCTTTCTGGTGGTCATTAGACCTCATTCACCCACCCTTAAACAGATGTAAATCAAAAGTCAGTAAAAAAAAAAAAATAGAATCAGTGGCATTATGATTTGAAGAAGAAATAGTCCTGCTGAGTCTGCATTACTGCATAATTTGGCAGCAGTGACCGCTTTGCCCGCGGACGAAGAAGTTTGTTAATAAGGCTGAGACTGAGCAGAAGTGCTTATTTTTGGCATGACATAAATCAGACAATGAGTCCTTCCAAACGCCGTTCACACTTTCCAGTTACTCTATACTACAAGGTGACATGGGAATTTTCACCGTTCATGATAAATCATTCCAGGAAGATAGTAAGAGGGCTGGAATGGGGGGAGCAGGGGAGGAAAACGCCAATTAATAGCTGAATTACTGTGAAATAAGTACTTTTAGTGGGTTGGCTTTGATGTAGTGAATAGACTCAGGAGCAGAGAAGTGGATTTAATTGCAATGCAAGGATTAAGGTAGATATGGATTTGCTCGATGTAGAGTAACTTCTGTTAGTTCATTTCTGGTGCATTTTCATTTTAGCTTATTTTTTGGCTCTCCTACATATACATATACATATACATACATACACAGACATTATATAGATATTTTTCCTTGATGCTTCTAGATACTAAGTAATGCAAAATATTGCTTGGAGAATTTCAGAGCATCTAGGATACAAATTTACAGTCTAACCCAGCTGAGTTATTGTAAATTAATTTATTTCTGGTCATCAGCTCTCTACTGCTGTTATGGAGTAAAAGTCCTAAGATTCCAATTTACTGGGGAGTAAGTTCACTTCACTTATTTTTAGATGTCTACATCCCACCTAATCTTCCTAATATCCCCTGATGGTCAAGAGATATGATTAATACAGCTTATTCTACATGTTTATTTTATGATAAAGTGAAGTTTGCCCTAAAAGTGACCATTTTCCTCCACTAGTCACTAAGGAAATGTTATTCAGACACAGATTATAGCTATTGACAGGTATGCAGAACATAGATACATTCCCAGTACCTCCCACCTGGTTCCCATTTAGCTGCAAGGGCTGAAGCCTCACCATGACCATTTGTCCCTCAGGCCCCTTAGCTGATGATTAGCTCTCTGAGATAGCAGAGGCAAGAGAGGATTGTATCTTTGGATGCCACAGCCTGGTAGCCCTATCTGGGAAATTAAACCACACTGACTTGAGGCTGTGAAACAGCACAACGGGCAACTTGGTTGTCTCTGTGAAAGACAACATCTGGCAGACAGGTGAGGCAGAGGAGAGGGAGCAATGACAAAAGGCAATGTCATCAGTCTTATCAAAATCCAAAAAGAATGAGCCATAACCCTATTTAGGAAGTAAAACTATTCTTGATGTGATCTAGAGGAGCTTTTGGTTTGCTGCAAGCTATACTGGGAAGCTGCTATAAATTCCAGCTAGCAGAAGAATCAGATAGGTGAAAAGTCATCGTAGAGCACCTATCTGATCAGTTGTCATGTTCTGAGCCCAGCATGATGCAACCACTAAAACTCAAGCAAATCAGTTGTGAAAAATGCTTAGTGCAATTATGAATTATGTACTTGAACATAGTCTTGAAGAGCAGGATGTGAACTCCACCACAGGGAAGAACGGGTGGAGGGAAGAAGCCTTGTAGGTATATTTGGTTATGATACTTTACAAAAGGCACATGCCTCAAAGCTGCTGCCAATTTTAATTCTGCTTTGACAAGTGCTCAGTGATGCAGTACATAGGGTCTGACCAGATGCAACTTCAACTCTGACAACATTTCTTTATGTGGGAAATTCCCCTGGTTTTGCGTTTTTAAAAGAAAACAAAGGCTAAATTAGTCTCTGGGAGGATCGTTGTCCTTTGACAGAATTTATGAAGCCCCCTGAAGCAAAGGTCTTTCCCTGTAGGCCTTTCCACATCTAACTGTGGAGTGAGTGGGAGTGAGTTATAGCTGTGTGCTGTAGGAAGTAGTTGAAGGAACTTCAGGAGAAGAGGCAGCAACTTTTATCCACACTAAACCCATAAACAAATACAATACAGTAATCTGGGAAATCTGATTCAGGAGCTGGCTATGCTCCTTATCCTCATCACACTTTGAAAGGTCTGCTCGTCCATCATCTCACGTTTCATTTATAGCCATCTACCCGATTCATTCAGTCCACCACCGTGTGACTGTGACCACCTTGAAGCCCTACCAAGAATACAGTCGAATTACATCAGGTCACGGCAGTGTCTCATTGGAGCCTCTTCTCCAAGACAAAGCATTAAATGGAGATTAAAATACCTCAAACCCTTTTTAAGCTCAGGTTTTCATATATTTTTTGCATATGCATGCAGTATATGTATGAATATATATGCATACATAATATATACATATATTATGTAAATGAAAATGTATGTGTATTGATACATATAAACATAAATATGCATGAATACATAACCGCATGACAGTCTGGTTATAGCTGTATGTATACATAGAGAAACGTTTGAATACATACATACACATATTTATCTTATATAAGTACAGCATATATGTATCTGTCTCTGAATTATGGCCATAGGTTCATGCAGTCGTGTCTGCTCGTCCACGGTTATGCCAACTCACAAGCACACAAGCACTGGAAAATCTTGACCTGCTAAAGGGAGTGCGAAACACAAACGCACATAAACAGACAAACACAGATTTAAATGTGGCAGTGTATGTTAACCTACACATTTACACACACACATGCATGTCTTTGCCTGTGTTTTTGAAGCAAAATATCAATGATATTTACATACTTGCTCTTGTCACTTTTGTTTGCCAGAAAGCCTTCTTTGAAAGGCAGGATTATTAATTGGGGGGTGGGGGCTGTTGTGTTTAGTGACAAAGCAGCAACAGAAGCTGTGAGATTTAAGCAAACATAAAAAAGTGTCATCTAATAGTCCATCAAACAGCTCTTGTCACACAGATAAACCTTTTATCTCTCTCTCCCAGATTCTAATCGACAGTACACTTTGCATGTTTCTTGTGTCACTGCAGCAACCAATTCAGCTGGGATTCCCTGTGCCCTGGGAAATAAACTCATTTTGACCCAAATGAGCATTTCAGAGTCTTGTTTTATCTTTTCGCATTAACATGTCGGTTATTATTTGTTAGTCAAGACAGCAAGAGTGCATTTTCTCACCAAAGGGGTGGGTTGCAAAGCAGACCGTATCTGTTTATTTGGAGAGTTTTGTACACAGAAGAAAACCAAAACACTTTCTGGGAAATGAGGTTGTGAGACAAAATTTTCATTGTGGTTAAAAGACCATTTGAAATCATCTGAAATCTGAGGCCTAATGATTAAAACTCTAACATTTTTATTACTTTTTCAGTTTATCATTTCCAGAATCTTTTCTGTTATCCAAATGTAGTACTGACAGTCTAAAAGAAATTTTGAAGTTTCAAATGCTATCATATTCTTACAATATTTGCATTGTGTATCAAAGTGTGTGTTTGAATTTGGTTGTGCACAGTCGTCTTTCCTGGTTTTGCACTCATAATTAATTGTTCACATTGAAGATATAAATCAAGTAACAAATGTATCGTTGTCTCAAGTTAAGACTTAACTCTGAAAGTAGAAAAACAAAACCTTTATGTCTTGGTTTTATTGTGAGTCTTACGATTCTTGATGATGGGTTCAATAGTCTTGGTGCCTGAAATTGTTTACATCAGCTTTCATTCAACTGATTCTAATTTCTAGCTTGCATGTTGTTGGCAAGTAGTTTAAAAAAAGAAGACCTTGGGCTATGTCTATACTCATAAACTGAATGAGGCTGGGGAACAAGGCTTGAGCTGGATCCTGGATGATTTTCACCCAGACAACCGCCTCTGCCGTGGGCCATTTCACTTGCTAGTGGGAGACCATAAAATAAAATTCCACATTTATTATTTTTAGTATTTCTTATTTTCTCTTGAGTATTTTAATGCTTGGGCATGTACTATTGAGTAAAACAAGCACAAAGCTGTGGACGAGAATGAGCGGTTGGACATCACCTGCTTGGAGGTGACCCCAGCACAGGCATCGAGAGCTGATCTGGTTGACCTCATCTCTGCTCATACACATGGGAGAACCAGGAGCGTTTTGGCATGTGATTCTTGTGATGTGTTTTTGTGTTTACTTTCAGATGAGACGATGCCTGGTGCCACATCTCTCTCCTCCAACGCGGGAAGGTTTAGGCAGCCCCGGCTGGATGTGTTACGGAGCAGTAGCTCATTACCTTTCCTTACCACAAGAGGGGATTTCCCTTCTCTCCTCTCCAACCGATTGAAGAGCGTTTTTAGGAATTTTCTTTTCCTTAAGCATTGTTCTTATTAAAAATAGTTCGCCACCTTAGGCCACAAAAGAAATTCTCTTCTGATCAGGCCTCCTGCCTCAAGCGACTAAATAAATAGCATCCGTTTGATGTAGCAAATGTGAAAGCTGCATGTTTATTTCTTCACTTTGAAAAAAATATATAATAGCAGTTACTCTTTTTTTTCCCTAGGTTCATGTTGTTGTAAAATAAACAGATGTTTGGGGAGGGGGGAGAAATGTATACATTATAAATGTTTAAAATACTCCCAGTCACCCTGATTAACAAGCATAACAAAGGGTGATAAGGAAACAGAAGACATCAGAAGTCACTGGCTTTGTTTTTGTTTTGTATTTTCTACTGTAAAATGTCTGGCATTGCCAAAAAAATAAAACCTGCTTTGAAAACCAGACATCTGTTTTCAGAGCCTTTGAGACTAGAAGCGTGAAATGTAGGAAACATATAAGAAAAGACCCTAGCAAAGAGTCCCATCCCCCCCTCAGAACATGAAAAGCTATAAGAAAATCAAATCAAAATAAATATGAGAAACCATTTTATGAACCAAGGTTCCTCTTTAAAGCAAATAGTTTCTGGAGAATATATATGACCCTCAGTTTTCAAACCTAAGCTTACTCATAGCCATTCACAAAGACCTTCTCAAGGGACTCCCAGCTCAGCACCTCCTTGTATAGCTGCACAAAGTAGTATTTAAGTCTGCTATGGTGTAATCATGTTCCTACGTCACTGACCTATCTAAGCATCGTGTAGTGGGGGGATTATATGGAGTGATTAAGATTGCTCACCTTATTTCCCCTCTCGTTCTCTCACACTCTGAGGAAGCAGAAGTGAAAAGGCAGGGCTGAGCATCCCAGTGCAGACTCCTATTGTTTCCGACCTCATCCAGCATAACAAATCCATTAGAAATTCGTATCTGGACCCCGGATGGATTTGTAGCTGGTGTGATTGACGTAGCTCCACTGATGGTCATGGAAATCAGTTACCTGTTCAAAGGAAAACCAGTCATGGCCAAGGTACCCATTTCATTTCTTTGGGCAGTGTTCATGAGTGTTGAGATTACTCTGAGGGATCTTTGAGGACCTGGTATAAAATTCTCCACTGACTTTGGATCAAGAGCCAAGGCAGTTTCACACTCCTGTGATGCATTATTGGCATCCTTGTCACACATGCATTCACTCAGTCTTTTCCTAAGTTGCTGTTTTAATACATGCAGACTTGAGTTGTTAGTTTCCTTTCCTTGGAATTAATTCTTTGCTCGATTTTCTTTCCTTGAGTAAACCCAACTCATGTGTGCATTTGCTAACATGCAATTTTGCAGACATTAAACACATGGAACAATCCTTTTTTATTATACAGAACAGGTAAGGAGAGTTGTACATGTTTTCAGGACACAATTCAGTATTTTCTTGCAGGTCTATTATTTCCTTAAATCATTACACTGTTTAACTGTATAATAAATGTTTTACCAGCTTCTATATTTTACATGGCACATCAGTTCATTGATATGGCCAGTTTTAGTTTTAATATTTAATTTATAATTGTCTAGTTATTATTATTGAGCAGTTTTATTGCTCTTGAAGATTCAGGCTTGACTAAACAAGACATGAATTTGCCACCCTGCAAAGTCCATGCTATTACAAAGCAGCAGAATTAGCTGTGGTGTTAAAGCTTGAAGTGGAAAAGTTGACTACACTCTTACCTGTACATTTGATGCATTTAAAAAGACACTACACATTTAATGAGCAAGTTCTTCCTGAGTTTGAAGACCACCACATCATTTTGCTGTTGCTCCCATCCTTTCGGACCTCAGTGGGCTGCTGCATTTTTCCACTTCACTTGAAAAAATTGAAGAAATTTAGATATCTAAAACTATGTGAAATTCCCTTTACCTAAGTTGCCTGTAGAGGCACTGGAGAGAGATAGGTGTTTTCGAGGCCAGCAGAGGAATGCTTTATGCCCCTAAGACCCTAAACCTCTGTGCTAACATCGAGTTAGGTGTGTTGCATCTTTAATTGAAATTTATTCATTTAATGTGGAAATTTACAGCAATTATAAGCACCAGGCTCATTTCACATAGGTCACTAAATAGATCTCTGGTAATAAAAAGGTGAAAATATCCAGCAGATTAGATCTGAGCTACCGAAAAATTCCTAAATATTTCTTCATCTACCAGCAAAGTGTGAGCAAATCATGCTGCAGTTGTAAATATTTCCCTTGTAAACCATGATTTTTAGCATTTTTTAACATATTTGGTGAGATATCTCAGAAGGAACATTGAACTGTACTCTCCCCTGCTGCTCATATTCACCATTCATCAACAACCACATATTTTGAATGCTCTGCACTTCCCATCCACTGACAAGAAGACAGGAACATACATACACAGAATTTATACTTTATAGCACAAGACCAGGATAATTAAAGAAAAAATAGAAGTAGCTGGAGAGAAGGTCAGTGAGGATGTTGGGACAGAAAATCCTTGAGGTTAGACTTATCCCGCTTCCTTATACAAACAGAAGAAACATAAATCTGGCACCTGCCTCCCAGAGGAGTTTGGAGGAAGTATGATACAGACTGCAGGTCAGCCAGGGGCATGGACAATACCTCTGCTGAACTGCATAGGATTCGATGATATTAAAATGCCGAGGTCCTGGAAAAGCTATTGCTTCACCCTTACAGAAACTACTGAGACACGGGGTTCAGATTCTTAATCTGTGTAAACTGTGTGTGTAGTTCGATGAGGATTTGCACTCTTAAAAATCTGACACAATTTTGTCTTCATCAGTTGATAGCCAGTAACAGGCTATGAGTATATGCTGTATTGAAAGGTTTCCTCTTGGGCTTACCCTCCCTTACTTTAATTGACAGAAAATTTATATTACCTGTCCATGCAAAAAGATAAGCTATATTTATAAAATAAAAACTGGGATATGTTTTACTTTAAAAATGCCTATCCTTACAAATTGGAAATACCCGTATACAAGTGAAATAATGCATATTTAAAATTTCCTAAAAATGTAATTTCCACATGCATGATTAATTGTTTTCGAGTGGAAATCTACCTTTAGTAAGTAGTTTGGGTTTAGAAAACTGGGCTTCAAAGGAATTTGGTATGCCTTCTTCACCTTTGAGATTCAAACACTGGAGCCAGGATTGAAAACCAAGGTATTTCAGGTGTCTGCATTTAAAAGACTTTGTTTATGTTAAGGCTTAGGTCACCTTAGCAGGTATGTTTTAATGAAAACATTACCTCTCTGTGACCTTTGGGATTTGAAGGTGAAAATGCAGTCACTGGAAAAAGGAATCCTAACTGTCATGGATGAAATCTTCAGCATTAAAGACATTGTTTCTCATCCTTGTGAGTGACTTAGTGCAACAATAAAGTTTGCTCACTTTGCAGAAGAGGGGACGGAGTGGCTTCTGATGACTTGTCTTCCCTAGAAAACACTATTCCAATGCATTAACAAAATTAAGGAATGGCTTAAAAATATTTCAAGACAGACACTTCAAATGCGCAGGCTAAATTTTTCATTATATAACGGAACCTCGACCTGCGCTGCTCAAATACGAGTAGAATTTGCACTGATACCTGTGTTTTAAAGGCCATTACCTAGTTATTGGTGATTTGTTTTATTCCCTGTTGCTCAAGGAATAATATTCAGTCATTACAACAAAATAAGGTAAAGTCACATAGCAATAACACGCTTTCTGTAAGCATAGTAATTTCTAAATTATGTCAGACATCTGGGACAGAGGTTCTTTATGTCAAATATTAAATCTATTTAGCAGTTTATTCGTAACATATTTGCAACTTCAAAAAGAAAGGAAGAAAGGAAAGAGAGCAGGGTTTTTCCTACATTTTTTGTGTTAATGAAACGGACAGCCCTTGTGCATTTTCAATAAGTCAATTGAAGTAAATGACTTTTTACAACCCTTATTAACTTCAGTTGTCACTGGGATGTCATCAACAAGATATTCATTGCATTTCCAACTGTATCTTTTAAGTACAATAACATCAAAATTGCTGAAATCCAAAACTTTGTTTTTTTCTTGCAGGGAACAGGGAGGGTGGAAAGAATCTGTTGGTTCTCTAAATTCAGGTCAAGGCAAAGTGGGAGGAAAAAAAGCTAATGTTTCAAAATCATCATTTTACACTGGTTTAAAAGCTTGAGCGATGAGCGAAATACATCATATTTCCACTCAAGTCTTGTGCCGTCTGAACAGAAAGATGGGTTTGTGAGCCCTTCTCTTCTTACTTATCTAAAACAAAATCCAAAACAAAACAGGACTCAGCAACACATATCTCCTGGTGTTTGAGGGAGCTCTGTTATGAGACGTGAGCAGAGACTGCACTTCTCTCTGAATCCAAGCTCACTCTGTCCAGGCATTTCCCAACTTGGAGAGGAGCCAGCCTTAGGCTGGAAGCCACACAGACCCATTAGTGCTGTTGAAAAGCATACCGTGGACACCAGGGATATGTCTGCACCATCAGACTCACAGGTCCCCTGGGCAAAGCTCTGGAATAACTCACTCCAAGGACTGCTCTCTATATACAGCATGGGTAAGATCACACCAGCTTTGGATGCCTCCTTTCCAACATAATTTCAGCAGGTCTTCAATCCGCTGACAACACCACACATCCTCATGCTCTGACACCATGGCAATATCCTTGGGTGGCTACAGCACCCTGTCCACTGCTTTGGTGTGCTGTGTCCTCACATTATTTTGATCAGTGTGAATTCAAAATCTCCACACATGCAAAAATAATTGTACCTCTGGGCTACAAAGGTTCCTGATTGACTCAGAGATGATGTGGGCCATATGCAGTCCAGCATGGACGTGCATAGACCATCTGGGAGAAGAGCAGTTTGAGCAGTGTGGACAAAACCCTCCCTGTAACCATCAACCTGAGACAGGGATGGCTGTGTGTAGTTGGTGACCTCTTTGTGGATGCTGCCAGTGACAGGGTTAATGGCTGTGTCTCTCCTACACCGACCCCATGTTGCTGCCCCAGTGCGCAAGGCCGTCCTCTGAGGATGTGGTCTTGAAGAGATATGTGCCAGTTTGACATATGGGTGCTCTTCAAGCAAAGGATTAAGCAGTTTGCCACGACTCCTACATAAGAAGCCTGGCTGAGTTCGATCATATTTCAGTGCGTATTCCATCACTCCTGGGGCCTTCAACAACCCTTTTTGCCTTTTTCATCCTACCACACACTCGGTTACTGGCTGCAGTGATTCTCCTGTGGGAATTCCTAAATCCCTTTTCTATACTAAATATAGGGTGAATAACAGAGCTCTACAGAGTCCTCCACTGGTGCAAACTTGAGGCCATTAGTATGTCCTTAGTAGATCATGGATGTGAAGTTTCTGATATGAGGTTTCTGGCATCTGTGCATAGATTTAATTTGAAACAGGAATACTTTCCAGTCCCCCTTTCTTCTGTAGTTCAAATAGATCTCTCTATAATTCCACCAGAACAGAGGAATGGCAGGAAGTGGTTGTTACAGGGCTAGTTTAAAGGAAAGACTAGGATAGGAAGAGGGATGGAATCAGGCAATGAGTCCTGGTCCTAATGGGTACAGAAGGTGAAGGGACAAGGCTAGGCTAGAAAAGAATCTCCCAAAACAGATGATGCAACAGGTTGGGCTGCAAATAGTTGAGCACTAGCATCCATGGCTGTGTCCCACTCCTAAGTCCCTGAGCAAGTGAAGGTCATTTTGCTTGCCCGCAGCCCCTCTACACAGCTCCTGTTCTGCTCCCCCTGAGACCAACTTTTGGGTAAGAACATCTTTCTGCTTCAGTTTCTTCATCTGGAAAATGAACTAATTTTCTAAACTATTTCTGGGTCCTGAATGAATGCCTCCTTTTGCCATTATAGCTTTGACACCAGGGAATAGGCAAAGTTCTTGCATGGTTTGGGTCAGGGAAAGCAAGAATCAGAGACTACACTGAGAAGGTGAGCTGAAAGGAGGTGAAAAGGTAACAGAACAGCTCAGACGAGGCTACGATGTCACTGCAACACGTTTAGCTTGAAAGTAGCTTCCTCAGGCATTGCTGGCAGCAGGGAGGTTAGCAGAGTTAGAATTTTGCTCGTCTGGTGGGCCTTGCAATTTGGGCTTTTCTCTGCACTCTCCTGCATGCACTACCCAAACAAGTTAGCTGGAATTAGCTCAGAGGTATCCACATGCGGTGTAGTCACACCTTGTCCTGCCCTAAGTCACAAGAATGGAAAATATCTACAGCTTCTTCCTGGAATGAGAAAAATAGCCTTTCCCAGTTCATTAAGGTCAGGACACTGCTGGAAGCTTGAAGAGGCAGGAAGTTTTAACTTTGAAACGTCTTTATACAAGGGAAAAGAGTTCTTTGTGTTTGGCTGGAGAACAACAAAAGTCTTTGCTTTAATAGCATTCTAATAATATGTAATATTATATGCATTTGGCTAGCAAAATGCACCACAAATTGCTTTTGTGTAGCACTTGAGACAAACATTATAAGGAAGGAAGTCCAGTGCTTGGCCAAATATGCAATTAGCTGCCACCCTGAAGCAGGATTTGAGATCAGTGTATTATCTTTTCAGGATTAAAGAGGTGGCAGTAAAAAAATAGGAAGCTATAATTAAAAAGAAAAAGACCTAAAGATTTAAGAGTATTTGTGGTGAAACTCTTCACACATGACACAAATTAGCGTGCTGCCCAGACATAAAGAAGCAGGGAGGTGAAAAGAGCAAAGAATCTGAGCTTGTCTGAGATCTGGCTGGATCCTACAGGCAAAATTGCGTGACCACGTGAAGTCTTATGGTGGTAGTCTAGGCAGAACTGCCTCCTTCAAGTAATTTCCATGACAGTGAATTCGTAAGTGCACACATTCTCCTGGTTGCCTTTCAAGTCAATTGTAATACTCCTGGAGGCTTCAGTGGCATTTGACTTTGGTTTTCATTTGAATCCACCAGCAATTTTGCCATCAACCTTGGTGTAAACAAGATCAGGATCTAAATCACTGGGGTAGGTTTTCAGCCAAAATAAATTGCCTTCATTACAAGATAGGGCTGTAGCAATTCCACTTTCAAGCTGCAACAATTTGCACCATGGAGTTATGACAACTCTGCCTTAAGGGCAGGATAAATTGCCCCATATAGCAATGGCATTTTTTTTTATCTGTATAAGGCCCGTCCCTTGTTTTAGAAACTCAGGTGGAACTTGTAATCATATGCATTAAACACTTATTTCCATTCAATTGAAGCCAGCAGGGCTTTTGTCACTCACATCAGCAAGGATAAATTCAGCTCTTAATCAAATAATGAGAGAAAAACACCTATATGAAACCACGTGTTTCAAAACAGAAAAAAATATCAAGTCTATAGCATCAGGTTTGAAAAACAATCTGCCCTTTATTTACTGGTGGTGTGGTTACACATAGCAAAAGGGCAAGATTTAAAGTTGTTATAAACATTAAATTCTTATCTCTGGCCCGTCCCTTTTATTATCTCTATAAAAAAGTTGATAAAATAATAATAATTTAAAAAACCACCTTCCAAGAAATAAATTCTGAAAAAAAATTAAAAAAAAGAAAAATCCAAACACTCATCTGCCAAAGAAGACTTATGCTTACATGAGCTGAAGGCTGATGTCAGACAAATTTCACTGAAGAGATTTACAAACACGATGTAGCTCTGACAAGCTGGGCTTTGTATCTTGGCAAAGGAAAGTTTAAGAAAATACCCATGTACACAGGCACACACACACACACACAAAAACATGCATATATATTGTATGTTGGGTTTAAAGGTTTATTGCTCCAGAAAACTTATTGAAAGAGATTATGTGTCTCATCCTGTCTCTGTCTAAAAATAGAGCACTTATATGTGTTTTTTATTAGCTTGTTTTAGGATTACCTTAATCCTGCCCAAAATTTTTTACCACTTCCCTGTCGTGCAATTTACAATGGTAAGCTGTTTATGAAGGGTAATGTTAGATTAACCGTAAATATCTTTCAACAGAACCTAAACAATAAAAACAAAAACTGAAGCTTAGGGGAGCTTTGGTGTGCCGAAAACCAAGCTCAGTTAAGAAAACCCTGCAATGGATAACACTTCACGTCATGTCACTGAACCATGGGAAGTTGCAAAATGTGGAATAAACCCAAAGAAACCTGTTTGCTGGGAAAATCCTGCCCGTATTTCATTTTCATATGGTCTTATGGGTATAACTGAGGATGATTTGGATCCTTATGTGGTTTTTCCACATAGATGGAGTCGTTCATCTTAAAGATGAAAATAACCTACATTATTTCTTATTTTATTTGGAGAAGATTTTGCAGACTTTTTATAAAATTGTTTTAACATGATCCTTATTTCATAAGCCTGGTGAAGTGTGCTGAGTCTGTGTGTAGATCAGGCAATGCATACAGATATGAATATGGATACCTCGTGTTGTATCAAGGTGTCCAAGTCCTCTCCTGTCCTGGTCAGAGACAGGTAGGGATGTGTTACACCCTCCTATTTAATCCATGCACACATATTTTCTTCAAACAGAAAGTGGGGATGAAAAGATCTGTATCCAATTGGGACTCATGTCCATACAGCATCATATCACAGCCAAGGCATCCTCTGGCCTTCTAGATTAGACATAGCTTGGATGTCTTTCAGAGACATACTAACAGATACAAATACATCTAAAATCAGTCCACTTAGTAAGTAAATCAATGAGTAACCTCACATATTTGGCACTGAAAGCCTGATAATTAGCAGTGAGATAACTCTAAATTGTCCAGTTCAAGAGTAAGAAAATTCCATTGACCTGGCTGTACGCTGAATTCCAGCACCAGTGTTTTGCTGTTGAATCCAATAGCTGTTGGACTGCAGCCTCTTGACAGTGAGCATTAAGCCATGAACAAGTAAAAGCATGGCCACGCTTGTTTAATTTAAGTAAATGATTAATTTTTCACAATGAATTGCCTTGTTGTGCCTGTTGCCCATTTACCAGCCACTTGGTAAAACAGTGGGGAGAGCAATGGTAGGCTGAGTAGAACAGCATGGGGAAATGCATATTTTCTTATGGATTCTTCTGTTTGCTTTTCATTTGAGATCAGTATTTAAGTTCTAACTTGGACATTTATCTTAAGAAAATGCTAATCTTACATTCTCTGAATCTCAGTATCTCCAGCTGCAAAATGGAGAAAGCAAATATACACACAGTGACTTCAGTGAGCATAACGGATGCTTACAAAGTAGTCCAGGTATCTCAGAATGGAAGGCAACCTCCATGGAAGAGATCTAAAATGCAAACATCCCCATCCGAGGGTGAGCTGAAGGATGTGCATCTTGACAAAAGTCCAGTTCCTAATTCCGGAACTATTACCTTAGTTGGCTTGGAAGTTTCCACACAGACTAAATGTGGGAGTGAGGATACATCTAAAACCACCTCTGTTTCCATTGCAGCCTAGACTCGAGGAGAAGACTGGCCTGTGGAACTCAGTGGCCTCACAGCAAAGGCAGTGGAAAGCTGAGCAGAGTGCTGAGACTTGAGCCAAAGGTGTCTTAAAGGGAATAGGATATCCTGGTTTAATATTGTGGATCTCTGAGACAACTGATCTGCGTTAGAATAAAAACACAACTCTACCTCTCTCCCTCCCTTCTTCACATCTACCCTTTATAAATCAGTTGTTACTGTTTTACTACAGACTCAAGTCTCCACAAATACCACATGCTCAGTACACAGCATACATTGTTCGGCCTTCCAGGTGCTGCCATACAGCCAACACAAAATTATCCATCACCATTTTCTCCACAGTGGAATAAAATCTTCCTGAAAGGGAAGAATTAAAAATACACTTGGCCAGGGAAGAGGATGAGAGATGAAGGAGGGAAGAAAAAAAAAAAAAAAGTTGGACTCATTAATCTGTTCTAATAATAAATCCTTATCACTTATGCATTTCAGTTACTCCTTCAGCCTCCATGTTCTATATTTAAATACATCTGCTTCACACACGCTTTGCCAATTAGCTGGCGATATTAACTGTTCAGCACTATCTATTAACACATGGCACTGCCGAACAGCATGAGAGACAAGCTTGACCAGGAGAGATAGTCATTCATGAGGCACGCGTTTCTCTCTATAACTCAGAAGTAGGAAGATAGGAAAGTGGCACAGCAATTGACCTGGGTTGTACATCAAGGCTAAATAGACACAGAGTAAATTGCAGACAAGTGAGACAAGCTACTAACTGTTCCTCTAGCAGCCCATGTCAGTAATTCTATTATGAAGATTGCTAGTTATGCAATGCAATTGCCATGTAAATTTTTCCTTTTTTTTTTTTTTTTTTTTATTCCCTCTCTTTTTGCCTCTCTGTCTTCCTGCATTGTAAAATTTGTAGCCCAGTGATGGAATAGATACATGCAGGGGCCAGAAAGGGTCATTGTGATCATCTTGCAAGAGACACTTGCAAACCACATAAGTATGGTTCTTCCCTGAACAGATTCCTGCTTTAACTAGAGAGTAACATCAAAACAGTTTATCATCTTGTCTATCATGTCACAGAAAAAGGTATCTTAATATCATAATGGTTTTAATCTCTTGCAACATGATAATGTAAATGTTTTTCAAACGGAGCTGGATAGCGCTGAATTAGTACTAGAATAACAGTTATGCTTAGACATTTGAGTTAAGCACTAGATCTCCATTAATTATAATGGGAGCTTGGACACCATGAGCTGTAGTCCACCTTCTCCATTGCCTAATCATATCTATTCCCAACTGACATGTCTTGGGATGTCCTGACTGTCTTTTCATTGCTTCTCCAGAAAGGTGTGGGTCTCCTCTGGACTATGTATCATTTCTACTAGTTTTGTGTAGATGTTTCAGTTGGAAAGCATTTCAGTTGGAAAGCGACTAAACTGAGTACCCACAATTATAACAGGAGAAGACTACCCACCATATTTCCAAGGTAAAACTAAGCTGAGCTATGGAGAAAGTAGTTGCGGCAATGGACAGAAGCATGGGATGAGGAGGAGAAAAGAAATTAGATTTTTTGCCTACCCATCACTTATTCTCTGCATGCTAATGGTTCAGTGAATTCATCATCTCCCTCAGTTTACTCATCTAGTGACTCTGACTTCATCTGGAGGACAGTGGTGGTAAAACGGATGTGGAATTTAATTTTTGTGATAGCCTTGTGCAGGAGGGTTTGCTGTCTCTGCTGGGAGAGCATAGGAGAGGTGCATTTTGGGTCAGGCTCTGGATTAGGACTCTGCAGATCACAGTTGCATTCCTGCTCTGCTGTGTTTCCTGAATGACCTTGGCAAGTCACTAAGGGTGGGATTCATCTTCCTTGCTTTATAGCCATCCACATGCAGTCATCTCAGCCACACAGGTCAATGAATGAATGCTTACGACAAGAGGGCAGAATCAGTCTCTGGAAGTGCCTCTCTCTCCCAAGGATCTCTAGAAGCAGTCTGATTTAGAGTGGGTGAGGTTAAATGACTATTTAGAAATTGAAGGAAATAAAATTATTATATGTCCTTTCCCCTGTCTTTGTTTTTCGTTTGCTTGCTTGTCTTGTGACACATTGGGAGGTAAAGACCTGGATGCCATGTGCAAAATCAGAGCTGAAGGGCTTTCCCATCATAGCAAGTACACAGTATGGCTGTGCTCTGTTCAGTCTGGCTTCTTTCTCCTGTTTCCCAGGGCATAGCTGAAAACAACTGAGAAAATGCTGAGCAACAGATAGAGACAGGGAAGTAACTGCTATCAGACAGGGTATTTACCCAAAAAGGCTTAACTCTGTGGGAATTTTATCCTTTTGAAAGAAAAATGCCATTGAGGTATCCATAGAGGTCTCTCTCCCAGTACTGATCAGTGCTAATTTGATGCTAACTCTCTTCAAATCATAAAACATTATGCTTGACACAGTTGTAATAAATACACAAACCCATGTTTTCATTTAGTTATTTTTTAAGCCCCAAGAAGGTCAAAGCCCAAACCAAGGAAAAAACAATGACAAAAATATTATTCAAAGTATCAAAAGGAAGGAAAATTGGGTTCAATTCCATGCTGAATTTAAAACTAGGAACAAATTTCTGTTATTTTGTAAGTTTTCACAGTGTAATTATTGACAGACCATAAAGCTACATGAAGTTGCTTGGAGTATTTGGTAAATGAGAACCAGGCTCATTCTAGTTGTTTGAATTACTGGCACGTGGAAAACTGATAAAGAAATAGAAATATCCAAGTTCCAAGAAGAATAGTTGAAACCTTCTGATGACATCAAAGAGTCTATTTACAAATAGATGGATCAAGGTTGCCTAAACACAGGTGCCTGGGGTGTTTGAGTACCCAGGAGAAGCTAGGAGATCTCCATGACATGATGCAGTATTTGTGGGAGACCTGTACTATTGCAGTTGCAGCAGCTGGTGATAGTGCAACATCATATATATGATCTCATATATATGCCCGAAATGCTTGTGTTTAGGCAAATGAATCCTACTCAGTATGTCAAAACCAAAAGCCAGTAATTATTTGGAATTAGAACCTATTCTACATATGCAGCTGGCGTGAGCGTTGTGAAATGGGTGAAGGCAAATGGTTGCATTTAGTCATGCAGCATCAGAGAAGGGTAGTTATACTATCTTTCTTTATATAGCTGCACTAGAAAGCCTAACGCTGCAAACTGTCTGTATAGACAAGAGAAAAAGAAGCGTATGGTTCAAAAGAGAAGTCAGTTGCATGCTTTAAATGATGGTCTGAAGAATCCTTTCTTTCTTTTTTTGGCTACAAAGGGGCATTAGCAGACTCCTTAAATCAAATAGGCTCTGAGTTAGATGGCTACGGTCAGACTGCAAATACTGGCCCTTCTCTGGTCTGGACTCTTTACAGTGTCAAATTCTTCACAGATGTTTACAGACCTGCATGAGAAAGAAGGTCCTAGATGTTTTGAAATCCTAATCCTAAATTTAACACTGCTCCTCCTGTACTGTGGGAAACTCACATAAGCACCTCTCACTGATTTGTAAGAAGAGATGACTATGCCTAGCTACCTTCCCTGTCAAGTTCTGGGAAGGATTAGGGATATGGTAACTTAAAAGCCTTTGAAGTATAACTAAAAAATGTCATAAAAGGGCTAAGGCATATTGTTAATGAAAGTGGTCATGGAACGTGTTGTAAAAAAGAGCTACTAAGTCGTAAGTCATACCAATACACTTCACAGAGCACATTACGTGAGCTGTGCAGCCCTGAGTGAAGCAAGCTCCCATCCATTGTCTCTACGTACAGGCGTACACAGAAATGGGGGCAGGAAGCTAGTATGCACAGCAATGTCAGCCCACAGTGTCCTGCAGAAGCAAAACCACACCACATTAGAGGAAATTCATGGCACATCTGTCCAGTTGACATAGCAGACATCTGACTTACATCTCTGAATGCAGGCAAGGATGGTTGCAACTCCAAAACATCAATAAGAGCTGTCAGGACCTAAATCCTTCTGCAAACATTTGCAGTTGGAAAAAAAGGAGATCAGCTGTGAACTCGAAGGGTGGATCCAGCTTGAGAGGTGGTTTTACCTGACTTCCAGACATTCTGGATATTAGGAGTATACCCCAGATAGAAGTATGTTTATGTCAGTTTGAGGAAAACATGCCTCAGATGAGGTTTGTGACAGAGACCAGTGCAGAAAAAACACTGTTCTTTGGTACCTGCAAAAATTGTAGAAGCTGTAAAAGTAACAAGTGTTTGAGTTAAAGTGAGAAATTTATGGCAAAATGAGGTAAGAACCATAGTTTCCTAAAAGAGATAAAAGTGTCTACATCTTTTAACATTCACGTTATAAAGTTTTGAAATGGCTTTCCTTTATGTTTTAAATAAGAGTTATATGGGCTTTATTTTCAGACAATGGGATTTCATATATTCTCTAGGAAAGGACTCAGCACTAAACCTAGTCTGAAGCCCATGGAAATGGAAGGATCACATATTATATATTAGACACACAGTGGGCCCCTACTGCCCATTTCCCCCTTGTCAGCACCTCCAGGTTATGCTTAAGGATGAAGGTAGGAGCTGAGTGACCAGATCTGTCCTGAAGTACCTAGGACTGAAGACCCATGCTGCTGTGTTGAAGATGAGGATGAGTAATCCAGTGAAGTCTAGACCAGCTGGGACATGCTCGTGACCTGTCACGTGTTATATGACCTGATAAACTGACATGACCCAGCTGAGGCATGGAGTTTCATGGTCTGGGTGAGAAGAAAGGTAGAAGGTCTCCAACAAGCTCTGTATCTTTCCTACTGGGATGTGAGAGGTGCACTCCTCTTCTCCGTTGTTCATTGGGGGAGCTTTGAAGGCAAATTTGAGCATTGTGCAGGACAGAGTCCAAGTCTGTTTGTAATCATCCATTTCTACTCAGTTTGTTTTGAAATTTTACCTGAATTAAAAGCTATTAAATCTTAACTCCTTCTTTAACACATTTTATTTGAAAACCTTTGCCATTCTTTTATTCCTAAAAATTTATTAACTCTGTTTTTCATAAAAGTGTCATTCATTATTACTGGGGATAACAACAATGTATAATCCCTTTGTGATCCTTCTTATGGGGACTGTGGGAATGATAATTAAGTCACTTTGCAGCAAGCACACCTGTGCAGCAGGTAAACATTTATTAGCTCATTTTAAAAAAAATTAATTAAAAAAATGTTTGTTGTGTTCTGCGCACCTTTTCTTTTCCTTGAAGGCACAGAGAGATGAAGCAACCGCGACCCATATTATGAAATTAGAATGCAATTATTGCTTTAAGTAAAACAAAGCCCAGCCTCATACAAAAGGTGTGGAAACTCAAATTGCTAAATGATCCGATCGTAGTCACACTTGGTAATCAGCTCCAGTGTTTTTTTGGCAGGGCCCTGCTATGAATTATGATGGGAAAATTGAAAGACATGTCTTGTCCCATGCCGTTGCCATGTAAATGTATGCTTCATGTGGAGATATAAACACTGGAAAGATCTTGAGTTACACTGCCTGTGAGTAATTGCCATCTCCATAAGCAGGCTGTTTGGAGTTGTAAGAAATAGGAAAATTACAGCTTTTGTTCAAGATTTGACAATGTGGAAGAGCTCTGCCAGACCTGTCTTGTTTAATCATGTTAGCTCAGCAGCAAAACGAACAGCTTCTTTTAAAGGGAACTCAGAGTTTCTGTAGGAGGTTGTAATTCAGTGCGTGCTCATTCCTAAGCTGTTTGCGCTGTTATGCTGTTAGCATGAAGAGCCTTGAAGGGATTCCAGGCTGTATTGTTCTGAGGAGAAAGCAGTCTTCAAGTCATCATGTTTCTGGGACACCCACATGTGCCTTTTCATAAAATCAGAATATTAGCCCCATTACCGTTATCCTCTGTGCCTGGGGTTGTATACGCTCATACGGAAGATCATCCATAGACTAAGGAAATGCAAGGAAATATTGTCATCTCCATGGGACATTTGGGGGTGTGAGACTCAGAGACATTAGTGCCCTCATGATCATACAGCAGGTCCATGGCAGACACCCAAGGCAAACCAAAAAGTAGGCTGCAGGGGGTGGCTCCATGGATATTTACCCTGAACCCTGCCAGGTTACAGGTGAGACTCCTTTGCCACCTCCAGCCCTCTGCATATCCCTTCCCCACGTGTGCCACCGAACCTCTGTGCATCAGCACATCCAGCTGAAGGGGTTGGTCTAATGCGTGCAATGAGAACAGGGCCAGAGAGATCCAATCTGGATATGACAACGAGCACTGGGCAATTAAAATGTAATATATATATATACATGTATTTATGTGTATATAAATTTTTAAAAAAGAGGCCCTGTCTTCTCTAAAGTAGCTGTAGACAATTTTGTTCATTCACCGCCATCTGCATAGTCTTGTTTTCAGACTGACCCAGATACTGGTCAGGATTATGGTCTTCAGGAATAATTGTGTGTGAGAGAGAAGGCACATTACCTGAAGTTTACTCAAACTTTTTTCCCTGATCCTACCACTTCATTACTGCCCTTAGTAAAAGGTATAATCAGGGGGGACAGAGGACAGGATTTAGGCATGCTTGCTACTAATCTCTATCTCTGCTTCCTATAGAAACAGGGAAAGAGAAAGAAAAAGGAAAACTACGAAACATGTACCATCCAAGTCTCTAGATTAAGAGACATCCCCTCAGAGAAGAAAGATGCTGAAGGTTTTTTGAGTAGCTAAAGAAGGATGCTCGACTTGCCACGTAGCCTAGGCCATATCATATTCTTAAGTCCAGTTCGAAGGTAAGCATGCCCTTCAGGGGAAAAATATTCAGTCTTTATCTTTAAGTGCCTTGCAATAGGGAAAAAAACTTTTTCGAAAGCATCAGCTTGCTGTTCTGATCGTTAACGGGGTTCATGGTTAAAACCTACTTGTTTTCCATATGAATTTTTCTGTCTCCTATTTTTGCTTATTGGATATTTTTTAGACTGCTGGCCTGAGAAAACTATTATCATCAGAAGTATTTTTGTCATGTAGGTGTATACAAGCTGAAATTAAATCACTGATCAGCCTTCTCTTTGATAAAAATACAGATTGAGCTCATTGCGTCTTTCATGCCAATGCAAGTCCACATTTCAATATTTCATCATTCTCCTGACTGACCAAGATGTGAACAAAGGGCTCATACCTGAAGGGAAAAATCATACCCATAAAAGATACACACCCATAGACTAAAAACCTCTGAGCCCATAATGCACCCTGGACACTCAAAAGCAATGTAGGAGTTACGGCTCTTTTCTCTCCACTGTTTCCCATAAGCATTCCCTATTATGCTCCATATTTTTTTGTGAAAGTTGTTCACTTTCTTCCCATCAAAGCAACATCCAGCCTTCAGATTTAAGTGGGTTAAACTTTCCTTTTCCACAGTGGTTAACTGCTTTTTACTACACTCCATCGACTGATTCCTGCAGGTCAGGACAAGGTGTGGGAAGTCCTGGCCACTCGTGGCTATGCCATCTGTGGGCAATGTCCTCAGAGCTCTGAAAGGCAAGAGCAAAAGACATCTGAGGGGGGGTCATTGTTTTGGTGCTCCCACTTACAATTCCTCCATATGTTTCTTTATGTGCTGGTGTGGCTGGGCTTCGTTTGTTTGTTGCCTCTTTCTTATCACGTCTGCATTTGTTTTTTCTTCAAGATTGAAATAGAGCAGTTCAGGCAGAAATTATCTGAGTCTTTGAGTCCTCACCCAAGCCTGTGTTATGTTGTGCTTCCTAGAACACAGCTGGTCTGTCAAAATTGTTAAAAGAACAGAAATTTCATCAGTTCTTCTCTAAAACTAATAAGAAGTAAGGGAGTACCCTGCCAGCCCTCTTGTACTACCTGAACAATCCTGTCAGGTTTGCATATGGAATTTCCCATGTCATCAGTCTTGGTGAATCCATTTAGTATTAAATCAGATAGACCAAAATATCATGAAATGAAGGCAGCTTATCCTGGTGGTAGAAAGCCACGCAGAACTAATGAGATGCAGAGCCTCAAGTGAGTTATAAACTACACATGCAGCAAAATCAAAGATACACACAGTGCTCCTACTGAGCGCTCTCCGTTCACGCTACGTCCACCATATATGGCTGACAGGCTTCTTCATCACAGTTTCTTTCAGCAAACTGAAAACACGGGGCACCTTCACCTAGTCTCCGACCCATGCAGCCACAGGGATGTAAAGGAGAATATATCAGAATAAAAGTAGTGGTGTGTATAAGATGAAGGCTCCAGTCTGTTAGCAGCTGTACATTTATCAAGATAACCCATGTCCCAAAGCATTTTCTTCCCACGCTTAATTTCTACAATGGAAGCAGAAGGTGCTGAGGAACTAAAGCATTCCTGACAGTGGGATGCTCAGTCTTGGGGAACTATTTGCAAAAAAACTGCACAAAATCATTGTTTGGTGCTCTACACTGGGCACTGACAAATGCAGAGACCCTGCATATTGCCTCTCCAAGAGAAATAGGTACAGCCTCTACATTTAACTAGCAAAAAGAGAACCAGAGAACTCCAGTTCTGTGGATTTTGCACAACCAAAGAATAGATTAAGCTGTGGTTTTGAGGGATTTGGTCTAATCAGACAGCTTATTCTCTTTAAAGCATTCACTTTGGTGTTTACTTGGGTACCTATTCTTTACTGAAGTCTGTGAGGTACCTTCACAGCCATTGCACAGCACGAAAACTTGATTTGGGTAGAGCTCTGCCATATTTTGCAAACTCAGGATCTTAGCTGACTTTTTTTATTTGCAGATTTTTTGTAACAAACTGCTCTCATAACTATTAGAATGCATGTGACTTTCCCATGAGTCCACTGTTTACAGCTTAAAATGTGGAATTAAAAAGCTGAAAGATTCTTATATGGTTTTGTAGACAATTTGCTTACTTCTTTACCTAATACCTGTTATGCTGAGTGTCTAATCTTCTGTGGGTTTGGTTTTTTTTCCCCTAATGCAGCTGTCATATACAGTATAGGTGGACCTGTTAATGAAACCTGTTATTAACACTGTCCAGCACTTCCTGTTGTAAGGCTCCTTTTCTGCCACTTGTAATTATCCGTAATTTTCAAATTTCAACTGAGAAGGCCAGAAGGAGTTACTAAGGCATTATTAAGCAGTTACATGCTGTAGGTTGGTGGAGATTGTTTATTTTAATCCAGTCCACTCAAATGAGCAAGAGTCATTGCTATGGCTCAGTCTGAGCTGAACTGAAATGGCAGGGAAGTAGATGGTTTCAGGCTGCCATTGTGGGGCTTGTAGGCTCCCTGTTATCCCTGCAATGTTCTCAGTGAGATCAGAAAGAGCAAGGAGAAGGCACCTATGTGTGCCATCAGCCTGTAGACTCCACCAGTTGTACAGTCTGGACCTCCACTGCTCAGATACTTAGCTTTCCTGGAGACACCTGCATGCCAAAACTTAAAAACAGATGTCTTAATCTGTGAACTGCCCTCCAAAAAGTATGTGAGAAGAAACCTACCTCAATTCTCCAAACCATATAAATGTTGAAAAATCAGCAGATTCCGAGAAAAAAAATAATAATATTTTGCTGGAATATTTCCAACAACATTTAGCAAGGAGAACCGTGGAAAAGCCCAGGAGGAAACCAATTATTCTGTCATCAGCAGGTAATAAATAATGGTGGAGAGGACCACCCACTGAACAATGAAGATAAAACACAATTTTGAAGAGCTGCTCAGGGGGCAAGCACCAGCCAATCTGCAATCTGAATGGGGGAAAAAGGCTTTTTTGATAGTAATACATGCACAAACATGGGTACAAAAACCGAGAGAAGTTTTATGTGGATACATGTAGGTGACCAAAGCTCCACTGGTACCACTGCAGGATAACCAGAACTGGTGCACGTAGTAGGATGACTATGCTGTGGTCAGCAGCATGCTGGTGTAGGTATACAGATTCAGAGCCAGGTCTGGCTTCTCTCTGGCTGGCTTGTATGGGCAGAGCAAGTCTGGGTCTGTGTAACCTCTGCTTTATATTACCAGTTTCATTTTCCACCACTGAAAGCGTTAGAATTGTTCTTTAATGGAGTTTTAGGTGGAATCATAAATAAGATCAGAATTTTTAAGTCCTGAAGCCTGGACTGCCTCTACCTGCAGTGCAGTTATTGAAGGAGTTAAAAGAGACACCACTGACAGCAGAATAAACCTCATGTGAAAGGTCAAGAGAGGGCTGTGCTTTTATGGTAGGCACAGTACACAATGCTTAACCTATGTCCTGTTGATTTTAAGGAGAAATTTTCCAGTGACTTACATAGGTTCTAACTTCTTAAATAATTGAAGAGTTCATGAAACCTGTGTTAAACTGTAGCTTTACTGATTAAGTGATGTCATTTCACTGTTCATTAATACAAACTACATTAAGTTCTCTGAGGACAGTATAAAGGAACAGAAATGCCTATCTGAAGTCTTCTGTCATGTAGTTTTGGTTGTTATAGTCACTTTGCTTGAGTTTCTATTTTTAGGTTTCCTCAAACAAAAAATTATGTTTCCCTATGCAAATAAGTTTATTTAGCTTGAATGAGTAATGGGTACAAAGTGAGATTGGTACTATCAAGTTTTTATAAGTGTAAGGATAATCAATCTGCTTACTTAATGCCTATTCAATAGCTCCATCATATGTCTTCCACTACAAAAATTAAATGAAGAAAAGCAGTTTAGATGTCACTGTGTTAAAATCATTCCTTCTTATTCATTAGTGGTTTAATAAATCAGCTTTAGCTGTTTTGGAAAAATCTGAACATAGGCAAAGGGAAAAGTGAAAGACATCATGGCCATTTCTTATCATTGTATATACATTGGCAGTCGAATGTATCACATCTATACAACCAACATGTGCACTAACAAAATTCCATGTGAGATTCAGCTATATTGTTCTTACAGCAACCGTAAAAGCTTTGACCATGATACGGGCGTCCTTTTGCCTGAGACACAGCAGAAGCACATAACAGATGATCTCTTTGTCAGAAGACTTCTAACCTAATGAGAAAAGTTCACAAAAAGTGGAAGAAAACAGTCTGATATCTAGTGGGAAAACTGAGATGCAGAGAAAACAAAAAGTAAAAATTGGACCCAGTGCCTAACTGCCAGTGCCCATGGCTTGGCTCCCCAGAAGCTGCAGTTTGCTGGAGCAGTGTTCATTACACTCCATGGCTACTTTGGGATATAATCTGCATATTCCTACGGAGTGAATGACAATCCATTTCAATGTTCATATGGTTTGGCTTCAATGGCTCTTTCTAAATCTGTATTGTTTTTGTTTCTGCATTCTTTAGTTTCTCTTAATTCCTTTTCTGTTTTTCCTATTTTGTGCTATTTCTGGCAAAACATTAAATTATCCACTGTTGTTCTTTCTTTTTTTTTTTTTTTGCTATGTGGGTTTTTAATTGTTAAGGTGGCACCTTTAGCATTGTAAATAGCTTTTCCAATTCTTGGATCTTCTTTGCAAACATTTTTCCTCACTCAAGTGTGGTTTTCCAGATGTTGCCTTAAATTTTTGAAATCCCTCTGAACATATGGACAGAAAATCTTATGTATAAAATAATTTCATTTTTAAATGACATTAATAAAAAAATCAAAACTTAGGGGGGAGGTTTCTATGGGTACCTAGTTTCATGGACGAGTTTGCATATCTCAGTCTAAGCTCTTATTACCTGATTGCACCAGCAAATATATTCTTTATGTCCAGAAAAGTTGATTCAATTAATTTACTATACCAGAGAGAATAAGTTAAATGTGTCACTTCAAAATACGATTGGTCTCCAAATCTGATCTGTACCCTGAAAGAAAATAATGCTTTAGATGAAGAAAGAGCATCTGAGTGGAATTTCTTTGAGTAAAACCCACAAAAAAAATGAAAAAATAACTTAGGAAAAGATTAAGTCCCCCAAATTACTTTCTTTTCCAACTCTCAGATGTGTTTGATAGGGAAAAGAGACTGTTTTCAGTATGTTTAATTCAGCCAAGGGATTCTGATGCCTGAGTAGTGCGTGAGGCTTTGTACTCGTGGACAAGCACTTGGTTTCTGAACTGAGCTCAGCATGGGCCTCGACATGTGCTTTGGATACTGATGCACTCCGTTAATACGGACTGTTTGTGCAGGAGACACACGCCTGTTTTTTAAAACTTCTGATTCACAAAAGGAAAAAAGGCGTCAGCTGTAGTCATAAATCCATCATTCTGGTAGCCAGCGTTCTCTCTAACTTTCTTGGCATTGTGGTATAAGGATGGGAAAAGAAAAATACTGCAAGCCAACATTTTTTTATTATTATTATTACTATTATGCACTCCCTTTGGCAGGGGAATGGCAGCTATAATGTCCATGGAGCCATGACGCTCTCTCAAAGCAAGCCTGTCCAGTTCCCCAAGTTGATGTCTTGCACGGTAGCCTCCCTGTCAGGCAGATCACCAGTTGCAGGACATCAGCACCAATGGCAGTAAGCTCACAGAGACTCTGTATGGTTGTTAAATTCACGTGGTTATAAAATGTGAGCTCACACTCCACATCATTGTAATTTGCCATCCTGCTAGAAGTGCATGTCCAAGACATGGTGCAAGATCTCAACATTTTGGGAGTTGTGGACCTCAGTGCAGAATGTAATGGCAAAAGACATGAAATGAGAAGTAGAATGTGATCTCATTCCCTGTTCCTGATAACAAGTTGTCATGTGCCCTTGCAAAAACACTTAGCTTCTTTAGGTTCATTCATTAGTGAGCATTAAAAAAGTCAGTCTTGTTTCTGACCATGCCAGGTTTGAACAAGCACATGTCACAGGCAGGATTCTGCCAAATTATCTCAGTCCTTCAAGACTCAGAGTCTACAACTGAGCTAGTCACCCCAGAGTCCCTTGATAGGATGAAGAGTAGGAGTTTCCTCCAGGCAGAATTCATCCTAATTCATTTTATTCTTAGCCACTCCCCTAAAGGCTGCACCACTTGCCTGCTGCTGTCCTCTACTTCTCTCTGGTGATTAAAGAGAACAGGTAAGGTAAGCACCTCCATCTTCTTACCTTTGGCAATCCCACCCATAACCTACCGGTGTCTCTGTTCTCATTTCTCACACGTATAATGGCAGTTCTGTTCTCTCATGCTTTCCCAGTCGTATTTATTCAATTTGTAAAAAAATACAAGTAAGGATATTTGAGGTTGATTACCTTATAGGTAGACACTAAATCATAGGTGCTAAACTAGGGGAAGTATACATCATTTGTTATATCTTTGTAAAAAGTGGCAGAAATTAGTGTCTAACCTCAACTATAAAGAGTAATAACAATTATTATTGTTACCATTATTACAAGTAACCATAAGCTTAATTATGCACAGGGACATGTATATTTTACGCTAGCCCTGAAGTCAAAGTGACGATAAGCAATGGTCTTTATCAATACCATCAACACCCTTTCCAAGTGTGTAGGTTCTGCCGGCAATAAACAGGGACTTTCAAGCTTTAGAGCTACAATCCCTAATTCCAGCTTCAATATTTATTATTACTATTATTTCTATTATCCTGAATTACCATGCAGATAGAAAAGGGAGGAGGGATGAATTGTTTTTGAAAGTCTGTCTCTTATGTCTAGGCAAGATATTGATGTGTAGACCCAGGCAGGAAATTTCATGGAATTCAAAGGAAGGATGAAAGACAGTCTCTTCCCTGCTGGTATTTGAACTTGCATTTTCTGCAAGTTTGGGTATTTCTAAAGACACATTCAGAGCACTAACACGTTACTTGCAGCTGCTACTTAATTGATTAAAGACTATGTTTAATTAAAAACTGTCGCAAGAACAGAGCGATGGAAGGATGAGTTAAAATTACATTTCAGCCCACCTGAAATAATGAAGCTCAAATATACATGCTGAATCACACCACTAATTGGGAAAGCATTTTCAAGGGTAGATCCAGAACCTTTCTGGAAAGATCCAAGAGAACATAATTACCCATCCATCAACATTACCTATGAATTCTTACCTATGGGCTGCAAATGCCTTTGGGTATTTTGGGAGAGAGTGGGTTGGGAGGGCAGGGTTAAAAAGCTTGTGGAAAGTCCTGTTTTATTTATTTCACATAAATGAACAGAGATGGCAACGGCATTGTACACAGCTGAATGAAATGTCCACATGACTGCATGCCCTTTAAAACCCACGTAACATCCCCCCTTGCCACGTCTTCAGAAACATACAAGTTCTTTGTGGATTTTTTTTTTTTTT